>CABFVZ010001449.1:164122-187599 GCA_902151445.1 Timema monikensis
CTTACTTTTTTTTTTTTAGGATTCTAAATGGAAGAGTGTGAGAAGAATGTGAATAGTATGAAAAATAGTGCAGTACAACATATTCATGTGGAACCTGACAATATATCAATTTTACAAATGGAAGATATTATTGAACAACCACTGGAATCTCCTCCACAAACTGATGCAAATGAAATAGGTCCACTTATTTTACAAAGGGAAGATATTGTTGAACAACCGTTTAATATTGTATTCACATCTCCACCCAAATTAAATGAGTCTAATGTAATACAACAGCAGATTGATACTCTTGAAAGGCAACATGAGTTATTGCAAACTACAGTAAAGTCTCATCAACCGTGTCATAGTGAACATATTCAAGAAAAAGATTTTAGAACTAAACTTCCACCATTAGAAACTTATGAGCATATGCAACAACATATAGTTTCTACAGTTCCTCAACCTCATTCGTCAAAAGTACCAGAACACAGTTTTAGTAAAGCTGAAAGGTACCAAACTCATACTTATGAAAATCAAGCGGCAACCTCACTTGCCAATTCACAAGATAGCCAGATGACTGGTCATTCTAGTTTTGTGCCTTGTTTTAAAAACTCACAGCACTTATGTGAAAGTAAAAACACTAATGATCAAACTAACTCTGGCTTGGAACAAATTATGGTGGTCCACCATTCACAGTCTCCACTAACTCTTGGAGTAACTACTAAATATTTGCAAGATCACCAGAAAACAGAATCTTCTAGCAACATACGCCCTAGGTCAACTCAAATACGTCAACATAATGGGCCACAAAATTATTGTAACCTAAACCAGACTAGACCACAACATCACTTGTCTAATGACCAAATGTATTATGTTAATTCATCACACCAATATATGAGTAGAGGTTTGTTGGAAACCCCTCATCCTATGGAACAAATAAGTCACTTGCTTGGGCCATTTTTGGCATGCATAAAAGATGAACAAAATGATCGAACACATACTGAACCAATACAATTTCCGTCTAGACCTCCCCATTCTGTGCAATATTATCAACCCAATCAAGAACATATTTTTCAAAATGTTTATAATAGCCAGCAAAGTCTTGGACAAATGCAGAATAGTCATTCCAGACAACAGAATAACCAATTTGGCCCACATGGTCGACGTGACATGAATTTTCCTAAACTCCATGTTCCACAGCAACAACTACGCCAAGAAACTTTTTCTTTGGTTAGTGAAAATGTTGGTCATTTATCAAATGATGTCCATAGTCAAAACTTCACCAACACTGGTAAGTTATAAATTATAACGGGCTACTTTAGTTACTCTAAATTAACGCCATAAATATTTTTGTGCTTTTTTTTGTGGTTTAAATGTTGTAACTTTTTAATTTTGTTAATATAAAATTTGATCCTCTTAAAATTAATGTAGTTAGATTAAATACCCACAACCTTATCTCCTTCCGTTTCTCTCATTCTGCCACGCTTATACTAACATTCAATCTATCTCAATTATGCTTTCCCCCTTTTCTTTCCCTTCTTCCTCCCTCTCTTCTCTATCTCCCCCTACCTCTCTAACCTCCATTTGTACTCTCCCAACACTACCCCTTCTATCTCACTCCCTCCTCTTCCCACTCCCAATATCTCTCCCTCTCATCACTCCTTCCTTTTCACTCCCCCCTCTCTTCAAACCCCCTCTCCCTTCCATTCCCTCCTTATCACTTCCTCATGCCTTCTCTCCCTTCCACTCCTCTATCACTTCCTCATGCCCTCTCTCTTTTCCACTCCCTCTATCACTACCTCATGCCCTCTCTACCTTACACCACGCACCACCATGTGTTATATGACCTCACAGGTCCTTTAATATGAACTTTTCTGTATTGATAACTTAAGTATTTCATTTACATACTGGAGTCAGTAATTTTTCAAAGTGTTATACTTAGTAAAGCAAGGCATTTACACAAAGCAACACTACACAGACATGCTTCGGTGCTCACATGGTCTAACACGCTACTCTCGCATTAGACTGGACTGCAGATTATATTGAGATCAAGATTCAATCGCAGTTGGTCATACTGAGGGTTGTTTTTCCAATATGGGTTTCCTCTCTTCCTTCATGCAAATGCAGTTATACTCCTATAAATATAACCTTCCTAATCTCTAAAACCATTCATGTATTTGGTACATATAGTCCAGTCAATAGAGACAAAAACAAAGACTATTAGCTTACAAACAACGCGGGAGTTCTAATATTTAAAATGGTCACATAATTACGGGTTATAAATGCTTTTATAAGCTTTCAACTTTGGCGCGTCACCGCTCACGCCACCATCTTGAAAAAAATGACCCCTTAAATTGGCTTTTTCTCTATAGTCCGTTTCACTCTTACTCTGCAGTACAGGTCTTATGGAGCTTGCAGTTGGCAGATCTCACCCACTTGATATAGATGAACAACTTTTACATTCAAACTTAGCAAATTATACAAACTTTATACATGCTATGGCAATCAATTTGAAGTTTGGGTTGTCAAGAATTGTGCATTATACTGTTTAGTATCATATTAATGTCAATTTGATATACACTGTAAACTGTCATCTACATTGAATAGATTGGAGTTCTAATCCTTTCAAAGATGGTCTTCCCAAGTACATAGGTTTATATCCCCTGTTTGCATGTGAATATGTGTGTACTTTTATAAACAATTAGGCCTAACTAATTCATCTTTACTATAGTAAAAGCTAAAACTCAATCACAATAATAATAATAAATTAATATACAATAGTTTTATAAATTAAAATACTGGTCATTATAAAGGAGGGGGAATTCTAAAATCTAATAAAGACACATTTAAGCCTTCTATATAACGTAAATAACATATTAGTTTAAACCTAAAAAATATCCTCATGCTTCTTCGCTGTCCGCGCACAAGGGCGTGACTCCATCAATTGTGAAGTAGTGTTTAGTGGATGACCCAGGTAGCTCACAGTTTTGAGAGTGAGTAAGTGGACTTATGGGTGGAGGAGATGACACAGGGGGCAATGAGGATGATGAAGTTAATCTTATTAAAAACTGCTCCTCGTCATCCTGCAGCTCATCTGCTTTCCACATGTCATTTTCAATTTTTTTGACATGATTTACATAATTGAACCAGTTATCTACAGAAACCTTTTCATACGCGGTAGATATTAACCTCATATCTTTAACCTTAAAATTAGCATTGTTCATTTTGATAAATGTTTTTACCTGAGCCCACACCATCTCTATAGGGTTAAGTTCACAATGAAACGGAGGCAAACGAATGATTTGTCGATCCACCGCCTTCGCCATCTCATCCACTTTGTATTTTTCAAATTTGTGTTTGTGTTTCGAAACCAAATACAGCATTTCCCATTTCAACATTTTGTCATCAACATCAATGTTCTTATGGATAAGACACTCAGCTATTTGAGCTTTACGCCATGATGTGGTCGTGATCGCTTCACACCTTCTGCTGTGATAGGCTGCATTATCAATTACGATAACAGCTCCTTCAGGTGTATTAGGGAGTAATTGTTCTGAAAACCACTTTTCATAAATGTCACCATCCATTTCATCATGGGCATCTGCTGTGTTTTTCTTGCACAAAAACGTGAGTTCAGTACCTTCAACAAAGCCATTGTCATTTCCAGCATGAACTTTCTCAAAGCGCGGTCTGCGAGCCCGTGGTGGCTTCAGTCCCGTGCTTAACCCCTCAAGAAATGCTTGCCAAGAACTCTGAATGGTGGTATCTTTCCACTCCTTGGAAACGCTATGTCCAACATTTACCCATGATTCATCTGTATAAATAATAGGTCTACCTTCAGCTCTGAACTATCTTAATATTCTTCAAATACTTATGACGCCACCTAATGTCATCCCTTTCAATGATAGCACTCTTGTTACCCCTCCGTTCGTATTTAAAACCCATCTCCTGCAAAAATCTATATAAGGTAGTTCATGAGAAATTTGGCAGTGTGTCGTCTGCGTTTACCCTTGCTAAAATAATAATTAAATTAGGGGGCAAGTTGTCGAACAACAGGGAATGTACAAGACGACAAACACCACTTTGTACAATACCATCTTATGTGTTCGTTCTTGAATTTTTTTGTTTCCCTTTTCACTTTTGTTTTCTTTTTGAAGGAGTCCGCAAATGACCACATTTTTGTTCCTCTCTTAATGCGTAAATAGTTATTTCGGAACATTTTGTGGCCCTACATGTTTCCCTAACTGCTTTGGTGACATTCATTGTCTTAGTAAAATAATTGAAAACGTTCATTACTATTTGATGTTCTTTGCTTCTCATTATACCTATGCAATGCAATTTTCTTGTTACCGTTTCCATGATAAATAATTTAAAAAACTAACATTAAACACTATGAATCAATAGTAAATAATATATAAAATGATCATCCCATATAGAGTAAAATATATTATAACTAAAAATATAAGGAAAAATTAAAATATAATATGATCAAAGTTTGATACAAATGATGATTAAACCACCAAACACTCTTAGCACGCTGTAGGCCCACGCCAATATAATGACCGTAACCCGTAACATAAGAATAATGGATCACAACTGGAGAGAGGCTTCTTGGATAGATTTCAAACAGCCGTGCTTTGCTGTTCCAAGAGGACTGTCATCACAAGGATTCATTGGTGCGGAGCTCAGCAGGGTTATATTTATGTTTATACGGAGTGCTACGCCTGAAGACTGTTTTTACTTTCAGCATCTTACACTGATTTAAAGCAATACTATAACAAGAGTAAAGGGGCTAAGAAAGAGTAGGTTCACCAGTATTTTCCTGAAACTATGAAAAAATAATTGTTAAAATCAACCTCAGATAATTATTTTGTATTAGGTGGATGTAATTTTCGAGCACGCTGATTATATAAACACACGACTTACAAACTACCCTTATACTAAAAAAACACAACATCCAGTCCGCTAGCCGACAATTTACCAAAGATAAATCTCAGACCATCCCTATATCATACCTCTATCTCAGTTGGCTCATGCTATACTGACTGTTCTAAAGTGTTTAATTAATGCCAGTGAATTCAACTAGGTTTCGTACCCGGGCCTGATTAGAAACAGTGGCAAATTGTGAATGCGAGTGTAAAACCTTAAGACTGCCCAACCACTTACCTCTGTTGTTAGCTGGTTTCTTAATTAAAAAACATAGTGTAATAAAATTTGGAGTTGCATATAAAATGTATTCTCAAATTTTTAACATTGTCTTGGCAAGTACAATAAAACCATATTTACTAAACTATAATTACAAACAAAGACGAGTATAGTGAATGTTTAAGTGGCTAACATTGTATTTTGTGAAACCAATATTATCAATTTTGATGTGGATGGGATGAACTAACGCTTCAGTTCTCAACGCTACAACTGTATAACATTACTCTGCTCTTCAAGACCGGACAGAGCTTAAAGTGAACTACACCCTCTTCAACTTCAAAATGCTACCACAAATAAATGGGCGGCGCTATTGGCCCATAGTTTTTTTTTTCAAAAATAAATTTGAGCTTTTCTTATCATTTCTTAAACATAATGTACCTAAGCAAAATCAAAAGGAAAAAAGTTTCCAACAAGACAACTTTTTCATGTTTTACTTTAAATATTTCAGGAGGTATAATACATTTTAATTCTTTCTTAGCATTGTATAAAATATATTCCTTTCAGACTCTGCAGATGTTGTCCATAACTATTATAACAGCCACCATAGAATTACTGGCTTTTCCACACAATTGGAACTAGACTTATGACGTGATACATTTGGAACCTCATGAAACTTTGACACAATGCATATTTTTGTATTTTGAAAAAATAGTGATTTAAAAAAAAATCTCTGGTGGTTTAAATTACCTTCACAAGATGCATAAATGTATGTTCATTAACATGTTATGCTTATTTCATAGAAATAACGACGTTCAAATGTAAGATACAAAATGGCAACTCCGCTTGGTAGAAAAAGGACAGCGCTAACGGAGAGACCAATGGGTTGGAAAGAGATAGTAATAATCCATAAGAGTCTGTACTGCAATTTGAGAGTGGAACAGCCTATATTTATCCTTACTGGTTGATCCTACAATCAAGATAGTTATAAAGGAGACAATTTTTACAACTTTTGTTTAAAACTATTTTTGTTGGTTGAATAGTTTCTGATCTTTAGTGGCGTAAATTTGAGAATATTCTGCTAATTTTTGAAAAAGTTATGGTTTTTTGTCTATCTTTTTATTTGACCAGTTGTAATAGCGGCTTAGACACTACTGTCTACTGTTGGAACATACAAGAAGCTTATGAGACGTTAACATTCTTTCCATCCTCCCCCAACCATTTTCCTTGAACTTAGCGTCCACAAGGAGAGGGGTAGACGCTAGCAGGTGCAGAGTAGTGAAAGTTTGTACTGCGTGTCTGGCAGATGTTTGTCTACCATTGAAAGCTTAGGTTATTTATTTGTTGGCTTATGTTTGGTTTTTCAGATTATTTTCCACGGTTAAAGGGCAGCGAAACCTTCTCCTTATCTCCTGTATTACTAAACATTTGGCCTTATTGACCCTCACTCTCGGCTCTAATGGAATTTACTGTTAAGTGTATTTTTGCGATGGCCTTTTTCTAAAGTGACTTTTTGTTTCATATGTGAAAAAAAACTTTTAGAGGAAGGCGGCATAGTTGAAGTGCAAGAGAGAGGTATAAAAACTCTTCCAATCTCTAGCATGAAATTAAAAAACAAAAATGAGTGCTTCTGAAAAACCTTAACAAAGTCACCATGCACACATGCAAAAAGCATTATAGCAATGATAATTGATTGTGGCTAATTATCTTTGAGGTAGGGATGCGGCAACTTATCGTCGAGATACTGATATGGCTCCACAGTCCTTGTCGTCAACATTGCTGCGAGCGGCTGTGCCGGAATTTATTTTCAAAAACCACTGCTTTCCATGCAGGGAAGACATAACTGAAGAATTTGTAAGAAATAAATAACTCGTTTGGCTGTACAAAATTCAATCTATGAAGTATGGAAGCTATCTGTGAAAGACATTGTCTTTAAAGTAGCAGGGAATCCCAAAGATGAATGGTGTTAAATGAGAGTTTACTGTATACAACGTGTTTCTTATTTAGTCGTGGTGGATGCGAAATATTATATATGCATGAAAAATTTGTACCATTTACTATGGACTGGACTAAAGAGAGGGTATCAGTTGGCTAACAATGTGGATGATGCGATGGAATCTTGAAGAAGTTAGAATCCCCACTAACCTGCTAATGCTTTTTCAGAGAATGTGCATTGTGAAGGAATTGGATGAAGACTTAAAAGAATACCTGAAATTTGAACTTGCTCCATTTCCTTTATCATTATTTTCAAAAGAGGGATGTGTAAGGGCTTGAAATTGTCAATATACACAGCTTTCTCTCCACAACCAGATGACACTCAACTTGGAACTAACAGCATTAAAATTTTGGATGGTGGATACTTTCTACATAAAGTCGCGTGGCATCAAAACGTTACGTTTGGCTCGATTTGTGCAAATTACTTGAAATACGTGGAATTGCATCATGCTCGGAATGCAATGATCATTTTTGATAGGTATCCAATTGATGCTATTGAAAAAGATACAAAGATGGCAATCAAGGAAGCAAAGTTCCATTGAAATAAATTTTGATGTTGAAATAGTTGAAACAGATTTTGCAAGAAAATTTTCTGGCTAGCGAAAAGAACAAAATTCGCTTAATCTCAATGCTGGAAAAAAAAAAAAAAAATGTGAGCAATTTAATTTTTCGGTAAAACAGGCTACAGAAGAGGCTGACAGTTTGATAATTAACACAGCCATCGAGATGTCTTAAGCAAACGATTCTGTTGTCGTTTTCGGTGAAGACATATATCTTCTAGTTTTATTGACAGGATTAGCAAGATACCATCCATATATTTATTTTTAAAATCCAGGCAAAGGAAATATTACCGAAAAATGGTACTCTCCTCAGAGTTTTCATTATGGAGAAGCAGCAGTAGATAACATAATGTTCCTTCATTTGGCGGCTGAGACACGTCTTCTATCTTCACTCTTGGGAAAAAATGTTTTTCACTACTCTTTAGAAGAACCTGCACATAAACAAAACTGTGAAACTGTTAAAGAAACATGATGTAGACCCAAAGATTATTGCTACAGCCGGAGAATGCTTTCTGATCGCGTAATACGAGGGTGATAAAGTTAATTAACTATTGGAATCACTTTGCTACAAGTATTTTTCAAAATTTGTTACACAAAGTAAATTCAATCTTTTTACAGATTCCCCTACACAAGAATCTGCACGACAACACTTATTTAGGACATACCACCAGCTACAGGCTCGGTATGGCGTTCACAAGGTTCCACAAGAGTGGGGCTGGCAAATAAGCAAAATTGGATTTACTCCAGTCAGAAACACCAAGGATCTGACTCCTCAGGATTTGCTCAAATTTATCTAATGTAAATGCAAGGCAAGATGAGGTGCAGCTTGTGGTTGTAGGAAAGGGAGCCTAAAAGGCTCTATTATATGCAATTACTGCAATGGGCAAACATGCAAAAATTCGCCACAGATTTTCATTGACTCTGAAGAAGAAGAAGAAGAAGAAGAGAATGAAGAAAAATCAGAAAACTTAGGTGAGATATTACTCTTGTGTAGAGGTGACAAAGAATTTGAATCAAGAGGTAATCACAGAAGCAGCAACGAAATAGATGTCATTCAACTTGGACCTTCAAAGTGGAGCAGATTCCAATAATTATCTAAAGATTTATTTCAGCGGTGTATTAAGCTTACAAGGGATACCATGTATCTCATGATGGGGTGGTGGAAGTGAGGTGGAAAACATTTTATTAGTGTTGCAAAGAGATGATATGCAATTGTTTATAAATACCATAAAAAATTTGGGGTGAAGCAAGGGTTTTCAAAAATTTGTAGAATGTTTTCTACTTTAAGCGATTGAAGGTTGGAAACTATTCATCTAACAAAAAGAAATTTATACAAAAGTTGTATTGAATAGTCTCTTTCATATTATTATATTATTGATTAAGACTATTGTGATCGTAGGACAAACCAGAAAGAAGGAGATATGAAACATACACCAGTTTCTTGTCTAGCTTTGCTATTGGAGCACAGTCTACACTTCCTCATTGGATATTTTGGCTTTGGGTGGTATATGCACCAGCTTATGTATTGTGGAGCCCCCCGAAAACTCTGGATTGTTGGATGGAATGGATGGTCCCTTTGATTCGATGTTGATGCTCGTACATCTTGATCACAGGGTGTACTCGGTTCATGCTCAGTTTGGAAAACCATTGTGTCCACACAATCAGCAAGAAGATTAAAAACATGTCTTGTTTTTCAAAATTTCATTTTCGGTAGACTTTTTTAGCAAAATAATTATATTGAGAGCAGCCATATGAAATTTAAAAAAAATATAATCTTCTTGGACCACTTGATGGACTTCTTGAAACATGGATAATAATGGAACATTTTATCAGCCCTGTCAACACCCTGCATATATGTATTGTAGCTCTGCATTACTTCTGGCTTCTCTACGACTTCCCCACTGTGATTCTTCTTGCTACTGTCAACCAGATTTGCTGTGTGCAATGTTGAAATTAATTTCACCAAATTTTTGTCCTTTAACGCTTGTACTTAAATCCTGTGAAACACACCTATTATATATGTCACAAACTTGTCTTCCTCTGTAGAATATATCACTCAAATTGTATCTACCATCATACCTAGTTATAGTTGTCTTATTTGCTGTGCGTTACCACTATGTATTTTCAAATTCATGTATAGCCACGCTTGGCAAAAAATATATGCTTTGTTAGACTTGTCTGGCATATACACACGAAACATAAGACGACCCCTCCATGCCATCATGTCCCCATCTCTAGATATTTCTTGGTCTGGAATGTATGTTGATCTGAATTTTTTCACTAACATATCAAGTACAGGTCGAATTTGATATAGTTTATTTTCGTGGTTAACTGGGTGTGATAAATTGTCTCAAAATGAAAAAAACTTGGAAATATTGTCAAACCACCTCAATAATATGTTTCCCATACCATAGGGTATAATACATTAATTATCTGGTATACCAATAGTCTTGTATTTATAAGCCTTCTGTCATTACCAGTCATAAAACACACTCCTAATATTGTTCACAGATTAACATCTTTGCAGGTTACGTCTCTAGAGTAAGGAGACCATTCATCGGTTTTAAAGTAATGTTTAGCATATCTGTTTCTTTCCTCCACGAGATAACCCACTAATTCATTAGTTATAAAATATTTTAAAATTGAAAATGGCTTCTATTGTTATGGAATATCAACTTTCAGTTCTGTACTAGCCGTTAATTTGAACATATTGGGTTGTAAATCTGAATCTACCCATAGAGTATTTGTGTTTACATTTATTGGAGCACTTAACTTGTTTGTAACACTGAAAATATCATCATCATTATCACTATTCACATCTTTATATAAATAAACATCACTAATATCACTATCTAGGCCAGGATATAAATATCTTCATCTTCCATAGCAATATCAGCAACTTACTCTTAAATAATATCACTTGAAATTATGATTTTTCAAGACATTATTCTAACCTGCAAATTATTTCTGGTATTGTAAATACGATAATTTAAACGATTCTTAATGGGTGTGAAACATGGTCTCTTAGCTTACATGTTGAAAACAAATTTATTGTGTTCGAAACAAGGTGCTTTAGCAGGGTTGCTAGAGGTATAGAAAACCAGGAAAAGTCAGGGGAAATAAAAAAAAAGTTCTGAAATTCTTGAGTCAACCATGCCACGTTGTGATCTTTTTCCTTTTGTGGTTTCCCCTACACTCATTCAGCGCTGTGTTTTCTATTCACGCCAATATTGAACTAAAGTATTGAAATAAAAACGAACATGTTAAAGCTTGAATAGTGAGAGGATACACTAGGGAAGCTTTCAGGTATCCTAAGGCTCATGACGTCACTTGATTTTTACATGCCTGGCTTGTGTATTTTATTTATGACCAGTGCGGTAATCTCCATGTTTCATTTGGTCTATGTAAGATTAATAAAGGTGAGTATAACTTAAAAGTATTAGTTATTTGTATAGGATATTTAAAATATACTTTATGTCTTGGTTAGTATGCATATACTGCCACGTTTAGGCAGTTTTCACGTGACGCACGATGTTTTATTCCGTCCCTTGCCTCAAGACAAACATTAGTTTGCCAACATTGTGTGTCAACAATATGAATATTGTTTTTATTTCGAGTATAATGTGCAGCAGTAGTCTAGGGGTTAAGTCATTGACTCGCAATCTCTCAATTGCGATTAGGATAGGGGGGAGTGGGGGATGTTAAACTAACATTATTATTTAATTAATGTATAGTAAATTAATATGTGCTTTTATAATTAGCTTAGCTGAAGTGCTGTGGCTTTGATGTCAATTTTCAATAAATTTTATTTTTGCAATTTATATCCAGTTATTTGAAAAATGTTGTTTTATATACTAACCTTTTTCATTTTTATCCTCAATAATGGTACAGTTTCTTGCTTGTTTTAGAAATGTAGAGAGATCATTTGTACCTTTTTCTCCAAAATTCAGGGAAAATTGACCATGAGGTCTGGAAAACAGGGAAAAGTCGGTGAATTTTCAATTTCAATATCTGTAGCAACCCTGTTAGGAAGATGTTTGTTCCAAAAATGGATGAGGCTACTGGGAGTAGATAAGGTTACATAATGATGAGTTGCATAACCTGTAGGTCTACCCATCACAATACATTATTAGGTTAATCAAGTCTTGTAGATTACGGTGGGTAGGACATGCAGCGTGAATAGGAGATTCTAGATTTCTTTTTAGGGTACTGACTGACAAACCCAATAGTAAGAGGTCACTGGGAAGATCTAGACGCGGATGGGAGGATAACATTAGAATGAACCTGACAAATATAGTATTAAATGAGGTGGGCTGGATAGAATTAGCTCATAATTGAGATAGGTGGCATACTTTTTTAAGTGTGGTGATGAACTTTCGAGTTCCTAATGCCATAGAGTAAGTAAGTTGTCCGATATCTTTCTCATTAATTACTATGTTTATGGTCATAATATAACAATATAACATTGGACTTGTAGCTCCATCTATTAGTTACAATATCAAGTATTCAGAAACATTGAGTTAAACTCTGTATTTTATGATTTTTTTACTGAAGAATAAAATTTGGGGCTTAATAAATAAAATATTGTTTGGATAGAAACATTCAGCTTAGTTTTTTGCACATAGTAACTTCAACAGTTTTTGAATATTTATCATAGGTGATGTATAATTTGACCATGACCTATCTTCAACATTTAAAAAAGTTCTAGTCAAATGCTGTTATGCTTATAACAAATATTTAGAATGGTTTGAGATTACTATGTGGAAAATATTAAACTAAATTTATAATAAAGCAATTTCATTTATGTAGGCTAAACAGTTTTTGGCTAAAAAAAACCTAAAATCACATTACTTTCCATCCCACTTAAGGTGTATATGCTAATATTTATTACAAGATAATTTTCTAGTTTCATTTGTAAAACTTAAGTCTTCACATAAAAATTTCATTATAGTTTAGTTTTCAAATATTTCTTCAGTACCACAAAATTGCACTTAATTTATAAACATGTCTTTTTATTTCAACAGTTGATGATGTGAAAGGCCCTCCAAAAGCCCTCAACCAGCCAGCCTCTCAAGGCCTCATTCAAAATCATATTAGAAGAAAACTTGCACCGCAACAACCACATGTTCACCATGAACAACCAATTTGTTCAGTACAACAGTCTCACTCTGACTTGAATCCTTTGCAACGACAATCGGTTTTACAGTACCCAACTGCAACAACAAAAATTGCATCATCCAACATCCAACCACAACCGGTTTCAGATCATACTATTATCTATATTATGCCTAAGGATTCCCAAAAAATATTTCAGATTGAAAAATTTCTCTCAGATATTGGACAATTTGATTTGGCCAAAATTAAGGAACATGCAAACATTTTTTGCAAACTGCCAAATGGAAGGCAGGTAAGTTATTTACAAGCAATATGTATAGTAAATATAAATTTAATTATTTTTATACATGCTTGCATAGAAAAACACATTCTTTAAATATATTGGTTTATTTTGTGAAGTAGCTACTCACAATGGCTAACACCAAATTCATGCCAAACTTGTCAATGGATTCTATACAAGGGCTGTTCAAGAAAGACTTGCACTAACTTAATTTTTTTCATACTATACATTTAAAGTTAATTCTCAGCTGAATGACACGAATGGGTAGTAAGATGTGGTGTCATAAAATAAGTTAATTCTCACTGAGGTACTTTTCAATCTTTTCAAAAGGCAATTTACTTTTCCCACCTCTGCTGCGACTATAAAATACATTCACCAAGCCATATTTTGCTATTGGTTCAAAGTAATCTCTGAGGCCTAAATACCAATTTTAGTTGACTTAAATATAGGACGGTGACCCTCCTTTTTATGTTTGGAAATTAAAATAATTTTCAAGGGGCTAGTTCTTGGTTTTTTTGTGGATTGGAAGATGACTTAAATGTTTTATTTGGCTATATAGTCCGCCACTACGTTTGCAGTATAAGAGTTAGCACTATCAACCATTAGTTTGGAGATGACCACACTTTTGGTAAATAAGATCTTTCAGTTTATTAAACACAGAAACATAGTAATTTCCTATAATATTAGTTTGTTCTGGGGCTTTGCGATAATAGACCATTCCCAGAATGAAAAAGGAAATGGCCTTAACCTTACCAGCCAATTTCACAACTTGGGCTGTCATTGGTGTTGGTAATGGGGAGGATTTTTCATGCAGATCGGTTGTTTTTCCTATGATACTTCATCACCAGTAATAACAATCGTAAAACATAGCCTTAATTATTCACAACTTGTAATTTCAGTTTTTTTTTGCAATCATCCTCTTAGTGTACTTCATATTTGATTTGAACCAATATCTGGATTCGTCAGCCATTTGAAGCTTCCTGATTATTACACTTATTTTATATCAAATAAGAGTAAACCAAAACTACCCCAAGAAATAAAATATATTTTTATAGTTTAGAGTCTTAGAACAAGTTTTATTTTCTTGTCGGAACTTGGAAAATTTCCTTAACACTTTGAATTTCAAGACGACCATCACATTAAATTGCTAACCACCTTACTCACAAACACTTATTGGTACCGACTGAGGACAAATATATTCCTCTTGAATGTGTAGATTAAAATAACAATAAATAGTTAAACTATTGAAATATTTCGAAACATTTAAAATATTTTTTAAAATTTCAAACTTCACACACAGCCATTTCAATTGTTTACTTAGTAAGTTTACTATATGTTCATTTCAAACTCCTGCTAATGCATAGGCTAGCGGCAAAGTTGAGAAATAGTTGAGTGAATGTGTGAGTAACGTGACATTCCTTAAATTATTTTAAACAACTTACGCAAAGATTGAGTATCTCTAAATTAAATTTACTGTTAGCTTAGATAAAGTCTTGGATATTTAATTAAAAGAATAATTAAATAAAATCTACAAAAAAATTGTTATTTTTTACATATACATAATAAATTAATTTATGAGTAAAATTATCATTAAGGTCGTGTTATTTTTGAGATTTGCTATAAGTGCAAGTGCTTTCAAAATCAGAACTATTTTTGTTTTAGTAATTCAAATGGTAAGATTTAAATGAATTAATAAAATAAAAAAGATACCTTGTTGATTTGTAAAATATTGCGACAAAGGGAACCTAGATGAACTAGTTACTTTACGGGTAGAGATAAAAAAAAACTAGGAAAGGAAGAAAGGACAAGACAAAGGAAAATTAGAGAGGAAAAGTGAACCAATTATCAGAGGGCAGCACCACTCTCTTACATTTAATATGGTAAATCATCATCTGAAGAGTCCATTTCTAGGTCAGAGATAGACACTGCAACCAGTGATCCAAATCCTCCAATGATACATCGAGGCAGAATATGACCAGAAGAGCTACTAACGATGTCATTACACAAAAACTAGTAGCCCTATTAGACAGATGTCAATTAAGTGTACAAGATGCTGTTTACTTACTCCAGGTGGCAGCTGAGATTCTTGGTCATGGTGTTGATGAGCTCGCTGTTAATCGGCCCACTATCCAATGATCCCGGGTAAAAATAAGAAAGTAATATGCTTAAGCCATAAAATCTGATCTTCACGAAAATGCTTCTGCTTTTGTGACTGTTAATTGGGTTGGTAAACTCTTTCTTACCTTCTCAAAATGTTAGAGATTCAAATAAGAAAGACTACCAATAGGTGTTACATACGGAGACAACGAACAACTAATTGGTGTTTTGAAATCACTAAATTCTTTTGATAAGGAACAGGCACAAGCAGTTTGGCATGCATTACAAGAGTAGGCACTAGAAAATAAAGTGCAACTCATGTGTTATGATACAACTGCTTTAAACATGGGCCGCATCAAAGGTGCCTGTGTGCTTATTCAGCAAACGCTTGATAGAGCAATATTGTTTTCCTTTGCCGACATCACATCTACGAATAGGTATTACTTAGTATATTTTAAAGTAAAATACCTCAGTTAACTTACAGCTCGGATATTCCGTTTTTCAAACAATCGAGAGAAAGCTAGATTTTTTATTTTTTTGATATTTTCAGAATGACTAAGAATTCATAGAAAGAAGCTTTAATGACTCTGAAATACGGGTCATATTGGAGTTTCTTCCAAAGGAACTACAGAAATGAATATCAAGAAGTGACTATCGCGAACTTGTAGATCTATCTGTAATGTTTCTGGCAGGAGATTTGGAGAAAAAAATGAAAAAATCTACCCTCCTGGAGTGATGCACCATGTTTGGTGAATGGCAAGAGCAATTTATTCACTAAACATGCTTTTGCTAAGATTTCAACTTAGCTCTGGAACGGCCATATGGGTCCCTCATGGCCCAACGTGATTGGTTTTCCATTCTACCTCCCCCACCAAACATATATTGTGGCCCTACCTTCATATAGCTTCCTAGCTTCTTCTTCACCAACAAAAGGAGTGGTTACCGCTCATTTACCTCTTAGCAGTTGTTGAGAACACTACCTCTTGGGTCACCTTGACCTTGCACGACCGTTTGTGCTAGTGTAAATTTTCTTTGTGATTTGCTTAAAATATCAATTTTCTAGCTTATATATAGTAATGGATAAACAATAAGAGTGGATTCTTTCTTCACTAAATGAAAAATTGACTGATGACACAGGTGATGATTTAGGTGGTATTGAAAGTGATGTAGGTAGTTTAATTGACCCAGTGGAAGAGATACTTGATGATTGGGACCATAACACTGACACTGAACAAGATGATGTATGTGTCGATAATGAAAATAATGAATAATGTTTGAAGCTGCTGATCTTTTAAATAATATATTTTAGGTGTGTCCAACTTCATTGTAATAAGCCATTAAGTATTACCTTATATGTAACTACTTCTATAATTCTATCTGATAATCCATAATCCTCCTTAATTTGAAGTATAAATTCAAAATTTCATGATAAAGTTGGCACGAGTCAACATCATCCAATTGAGTGGAAATTTGTTATCAGAGTTAAGTGTGACCAAATTAAACAAAATTAGGGGCTATGCTTTGAGTTGAACTCAAATTTATTTTTCACCCAAACAAGGGACACACTAATGACCATACATGCGAGGAAAGGATGGAGGTAATGAACAAATCAAAGAATTATCCTTTCTCCATTGACTCGTGCTATCCATTTTGAACATCCTTGATACCAAAGAAGACAAACTACTGCCATCAATGGCACTACAGGTTGTCTACCATCCAAGAAAACTGGAATTATATAGGAATTTGAAGTGGTAGGGAAAAAAATGAGAATAAGCCGGAAATTTGGTAAAAAAAAATCTGGGAAATTGTTGTTTTACTAAAAATATGAAGTATAATAATCTTTAAATCAGTAAATTACAATGTGATTAAACTTTTTATTTGTATCTGTGTAAAATATTTTATAATTTTTAGTAAACTTTATTAATACAAATAAAACAATGTTTATATTTTAAAACATATTTTCAAAAAATATTAATAAATATCTGAGTGGGGAAGGGGTAGGATGACATACTTCTGAGTCAGAAATTTTAGGAAATTATCAGGGGAAAACAGAAAACAAGTTGTTAATTTTGTTGGTCAAGTTGAGTAAACACCATTATCTCTACAAACCCCTAGATCATAGACTAGGTATAGATAGGCCAGTCCCGCAGCCTACAGGTTAAAATGGCTGCACTCTTTGGCAGAGCTTGATTCCTTCAACATGGGGGTCACTACAGATGCCTTTACTTGAGAGAAGAACAAAATTGCCAGTGTCAATAAACACACTTTTAAAAGCCAAGTTTATGTAACGACCCAACCCCCTTCCCATAAACCACCCCCTAAATTAGATTTCTCTGCTTATACATAACAAAAAACATAGAATACTTTGTTCAAGTGTCAAGCACTCTCTAAATACCTAGTTAGTTGTCTGAAAAGGTTTGTTCATTGAAAGGGGTGAGTTTGGGAGTTGGGATTGCTGGTACCTGAACTATTGTATTTGGACCCAATTTTTGGGAACTTGTTCTCAAGCTTGTAATCTTTACAATGAACAAATTGAAGTGTTTTCTAAAAAATCTTTTTTGGAAGTGCTTTCATCACTGAGGACTGCATTTAGCATTCTCCAGTGCCCAAGGACTCAACCTTACTCAAGGGATGCTGCGAAACTCTCGCAAGGCTGTGTGTCTGGTGTTTCCTTGTCCCCAGGCCTAGGTACTTTGTAGGTGGCACAACAACCCATGGATCCAATGAGGTTAACATAATTTTTATCTTGATGTGGATAATAAGAGCTTTTTTTTTATTATTGATGCAAACTTTTTTCTTTTCCCAAACTTCTTGTCTATTGAGAATATTATTGCATATATTTGTTTTACAATATTATAACTGTAAAGCTTAAAACTATATCTTCTGTGTACTAAATGGTAGCAGCTTTTAAAAATTTCCTACTGGCATAAAAATTCATTTAAAGATTGAATACTGGAAGAAAAACCTTTGAAAAGTTGAGTATATGAATACTTATCTCTGGGAAAACAGGAACTTTAATGGAATGTCCTTACATCAATTGTTTGGTCCAATACCATAGCTCATTTGATAGCATGTCTTTATACTGAGCCTAGTGTCCTGGGTTTGATTCCTGGAATGACTGAACAATTTATCATTGGTGAAATGTGGGTTTTAATTTCACAGTGATGAGTTAATGGCCAGGCGCTGGATGTTGTGTTTTTTCTATATTTAAGTTAGTATATAAATCATGTCCTGAAATGATCAGTTGGTTCAAAAAGTGCATATTAAATATCTATAGAAATGAAAGTCAACATCATCCAATTGAGTGGAAATTTGTTATCAGAGTTAAGTGTGACCAAATTAAACAAAATTAGGGGCTATGCTTTGAGTTGAACTCAAATTTATTTTTCACCCAAACAAGGGACACACTAATGACCATACATGCGAGGAAAGGATGGAGGTAATGAACAAATCAAAGAATTATCCTTTCTCCATTGACTCGTGCTATCCATTTTGAACATCCTTGATACCAAAGAAGACAAACTACTGCCATCAATGGCACTACAGGTTGTCTACCATCCAAGAAAACTGGAATTATATAGGAATTTGAAGTGGTAGGGAAAAAAATGAGAATAAGCCGGAAATTTGGTAAAAAAAAATCTGGGAAATTGTTGTTTTACTAAAAATATGAAGTATAATAATCTTTAAATCAGTAAATTACAATGTGATTAAACTTTTTATTTGTATCTGTGTAAAATATTTTATAATTTTTAGTAAACTTTATTAATACAAATAAAACAATGTTTATATTTTAAAACATATTTTCAAAAAATATTAATAAATATCTGAGTGGGGAAGGGGTAGGATGACATACTTCTGAGTCAGAAATTTTAGGAAATTATCAGGGGAAAACAGAAAACAAGTTGTTAATTTTGTTGGTCAAGTTGAGTAAACACCATTATCTCTACAAACCCCTAGATCATAGACTAGGTATAGATAGGCCAGTCCCGCAGCCTACAGGTTAAAATGGCTGCACTCTTTGGCAGAGCTTGATTCCTTCAACATGGGGGTCACTACAGATGCCTTTACTTGAGAGAAGAACAAAATTGCCAGTGTCAATAAACACACTTTTAAAAGCCAAGTTTATGTAACGACCCAACCCCCTTCCCATAAACCACCCCCTAAATTAGATTTCTCTGCTTATACATAACAAAAAACATAGAATACTTTGTTCAAGTGTCAAGCACTCTCTAAATACCTAGTTAGTTGTCTGAAAAGGTTTGTTCATTGAAAGGGGTGAGTTTGGGAGTTGGGATTGCTGGTACCTGAACTATTGTATTTGGACCCAATTTTTGGGAACTTGTTCTCAAGCTTGTAATCTTTACAATGAACAAATTGAAGTGTTTTCTAAAAAATCTTTTTTGGAAGTGCTTTCATCACTGAGGACTGCATTTAGCATTCTCCAGTGCCCAAGGACTCAACCTTACTCAAGGGATGCTGCGAAACTCTCGCAAGGCTGTGTGTCTGGTGTTTCCTTGTCCCCAGGCCTAGGTACTTTGTAGGTGGCACAACAACCCATGGATCCAATGAGGTTAACATAATTTTTATCTTGATGTGGATAATAAGAGCTTTTTTTTTATTATTGATGCAAACTTTTTTCTTTTCCCAAACTTCTTGTCTATTGAGAATATTATTGCATATATTTGTTTTACAATATTATAACTGTAAAGCTTAAAACTATATCTTCTGTGTACTAAATGGTAGCAGCTTTTAAAAATTTCCTACTGGCATAAAAATTCATTTAAAGATTGAATACTGGAAGAAAAACCTTTGAAAAGTTGAGTATATGAATACTTATCTCTGGGAAAACAGGAACTTTAATGGAATGTCCTTACATCAATTGTTTGGTCCAATACCATAGCTCATTTGATAGCATGTCTTTATACTGAGCCTAGTGTCCTGGGTTTGATTCCTGGAATGACTGAACAATTTATCATTGGTGAAATGTGGGTTTTAATTTCACAGTGATGAGTTAATGGCCAGGCGCTGGATGTTGTGTTTTTTCTATATTTAAGTTAGTATATAAATCATGTCCTGAAATGATCAGTTGGTTCAAAAAGTGCATATTAAATATCTATAGAAATGACTCTTTTAATATATTTATTTGAGGTATTTAACGTGCACTTTCTGAACCCATGAATTTCTATGAGCGAGTACGAAAGAGCCTACCAATTTTGCTTGGAAAGGTATTTTCATATACCTTCAATGGTTCTTTAACATGCCACAATCGGAATAGGACCGACGGCTTTACTTCCCTCTCTGAAAGAAGCTGTGCAACAGATTTTTAATGCTCAATAAAATTCCTTCAACCGCAGCTGGGTTTTAACTCACAAACATCGGGTCCTGAGGCGACCATCGAGGTCAGCGAAAATAAATAATATAGCCCAAATAAGATATTTTTGAAATGGCTATCCATACACTAAAACCATTAATTTAAGCATAATGTACTTTATAGAACTTTGCCAGGTTTGAAGGGGAAAAAAAATCAAATTCTACAGCGTGAGGCAGTCAAACAACAATATTTAAAAAAAATCACAATTAAATGAAAACAATTTTTTCTTAATATCCTTACATAAATGTAATTAATGTACCTGAAAAATGCTCATTTTCTGGGGTTGGAGTCAGTAAGATGGCGTCCTTGGTTTTTCACACATTGTCGGAGTCAGAGAGTGAAGCTGCCCATGAAATTGCATAGCATTTCCAACAGAATATTGTTGACCTCTTGCCAAATTCGCTCCTTCAAAGAATTAATGGTCCTTGGCAGGTTTTCCATGAAAACCTGGGATTTAAGGTATCTCCAGAGAAAATAGTCAGGAGTCATCAAGTCTGGTCAACGAGCAGGCCACAGGAAATCACAGAACTTGCTGATGAGACAACCAGGAAATATGAGACTCAGCAAATTCATTGAAACGCCGGCAGTATGGCAAGTTGTGCCATTTTTATGGAAAAGTGTGTTTTCATCTGGGTCATAGTCATCGGGTGCAAGTAGGGAAAATGTTGCTGACATGTCAGCGAAACGTTCGGAGTTCACTGTCATCGTGTTCATTTTCAAAAAAATAAGGGCCGATTATTCCACAAGATGATAATGTGCACCAAACCATAACTTTTTCTGAATGGAGGGGGTTTTCGTGGAGATTGTGTCGGGTTTTTTTCTGCCCAGTACCGAAAATTCTGTTTGTTGATGAAGCTACTAAGGTGAAAGTGGGCTTTGTTACTCATCCATAAGTTGTGAACTCTCTCTTGCTTTTGTTCGGTGAGATTTAACATTCGTTGACTAAAGCATACTCTGCTTTTATAATCTTGAGGTTTGAGGTCTTGCATTACTTGAATATTGTATGGGTGTTAGTGGAGGTCACTCTTCAGAATCTTTCTTACGGTTCTATTACTGAGACCAATTTCTATGTTGTGTCGTCCAGCCGATTTTCGCAGACTTTTTGCTAAGTCTACACACATGATCAATATTCTCAGGGGTCCGGTTGATTTTTTCACTACCATCTCCTTCTTTGTGTTGTTGTAGCAGTGGCTTAAAAATTTCTCAACCACAGGCCGATAGCTTTTGTAGAAGACACATGAGCACATGGGCGTAGATGAAACTCTCACCAGAAGGCGCGTTGAGAGCCAACCAAACTATTCTTGTTTTTGTAATACACCTTTATGGCAAATGCACACTGCTCACTTGACCAACACCCTGCATGACTAATAAATTCCAGGTATCTAGACACCCATGGTTGAGTCCCCCACACTCACAACACCCCACATAACCCACCAGCCCTTCCTGGAATCTTGCCGTTTGACTGCCTAACCCTTTCTCTAATTTGGTACATAGAATTTCTATGTCTAGATAGTGTCAAATCCACTACTGTCCAAATCCTAATAGCTAATTTATCCTCAAATCTCAAATAATTATGATCATAAGGGGAAATATAAATATAGTGGGACGGTAAAAAAATACAAAAAGTAACTAAATATTAACATTATTTCTTAGAAGCCATTCAACATTACATGTTAAATTACTGGTTTGGTGCCTGGTTGTTAAGTTGCTCCTATAGATTCTGAACTGTCATTAAAAAGTATTAGAGCTCTGACTGATTTACTTGAAAAAAAAAAAAAGAAAAAAAAATCCTGAATCCGAAATTTTTTGGAATCCTTGGATCTCAAATATCCCTAAGGATTCGAGGGCCAACCCTTCGCTATATAATATTTATTTCTTGTCATATATTTTGAAAATTTAGAAGTAGTTTTATTTTGTGGACAAAATATAAAACAATTTGGCCTGCATACTTAAAATATAGAGCATACTGTACATCAGTGTGCAACCAAAAAGTAAATCTTTTGTTTAGAAACAAATTTTAATATATTAAACATATATTTTGTATATTATGTCCAAGAAATTAGTGAAGAAGGAAAATACAACTAATTTTTATTTTAATTCTTTTTAAGGTTTCTTTGGAGATTTTCAGTAAAATGATAGAGGATCCAAACAACCGTTTTCTAACAAATAAAGCTTTTGTGGAGATATTCAGTACCAACCAATCTACGATAGATGAGCATCAAAGAGCTAACACTAGACAACAGGCAAGGATTACTACAAGGGAAATTAAGCCTTCTGAAGTTTATCGGTTATTTTTTTCCTTTAAAGATGACACATCGAAACCACAAGTTCAAATGCACGCAGATTGTCACAATAGCATGCCAATGTTAAAACCTTGTACAGCTGAAGAATCTAAGCATCTTCAACAAAACCAAGAAAACAATGTGTCTCACCATAAAAATCATGGTTTTTCTTCAAGCCTAAAAAATCCAAATCCATTATCTTCACAGTGGAGTCTTGAGGATCATACTATTAGCTCATCTATACCGCATATGGAAACCCAGCCCACCTTAGAGATAAACAGGTAATTAATTTAGTGTATTTTTTAAAATTTATAAATGGGGTCATACAGCACATATTTGTTTAGCATGTTTGTTGTAAATCTTCTAACTTATCTCAATCTTGTGTAAAATTGATTAAAATAATTGTATTTTTATAATGCTATGAAAAAAAGATTTAAATATTTTTTATAATTCTTTGATCTATTTTGATGATCATGAGGAGTAAAAGGTTAACTGAATATAATAACTTGATTCTTAGGAGTAAAAGGGTATCTGACTAGAATAACTAATTTCACTGATTTTCTTATCCACTCCACACACACATACATATAATTGCGTTAATTTTAAGCTACCCACTCCATTGATTCCACAGGGTGGGGGGGGGGGGGGGGGGGGCC
>CABFVZ010001449.1:187877-198209 GCA_902151445.1 Timema monikensis
GGGAGGGGGGCACTTATCAGCAAAACAGGGAATTATGCGGACTCGGACAATTGTTTTCTAGCAAACTTTGGTTGCCGCATGGTCTAAGGCGCTACTCTCGCATTAGACTAAACTGCCGATGACAGACGATAGAGGTTTGAATTTCAGTTGAGTATTCTTAAGGGTTTTTCCAAAAATCGTCTTACACTCTCCCTCCACACATGTGGATACACTTCCTTTAAATATAACCTTTCTCATCCCTAAAACCATTTGCACAGTTAGGTCGTATAACTCGAATGGGGAGTATGACGCAGTGCTAAAAAAAAATCAAATCTTTTTTAAAATCTTCACTACACAAATATGGCTTTGCCACCACTTGGTTTAGCACTTGTCTACATACTACTGCTTAACTTGCTTACTCTATATGTGTGGTTGAGCACTCTGTGGAGGCTTGTGGTGAAGTCGCCCAACAGGAGGAAAAGGTTTTATTGTTTTAACAGACTCATTTTTAGTTAATTTAAAGTGTTTTAATACAAAATTGAGACAGCAGGTGTTATTAATTGTGTAGGACTCTAATGGTCTACTAAACTAGGCATTGGGTAAAAATACTTACTGGGAATTATGTTGGTATCTAATTCGAGGGTTTGTGTGGCCACCCTGTACCACTTAGATGATTGTCTTTTTTTTTTTTTGCAGCACATCTTATAACATTTTTGGCTTATATGCTAAGATATTATTACACTAATTGCTTAAGGGATGAGGAAGGCTACATTTAGAGGAAGTGTGACCACAATTTTGTGAAGGGAGAGTAGAAAAGGAAAACCATTCCTCATCGGCAGTTTAGTCGCCCATGAGACTGACACCTTAGACCATACGGCCACCAAAGTGGCTTGGATTGTCATTAATAACTCTTGTACTCACATAGGTGGGCTTCCAGACTAAACATCAAGCATGTCAAGTCTGGTTTTGTGTTGACAGGAAAGGTCAGAGTTTGAATCTTGGCCTAGTGTACTGAGAGTGGCTTTCCCTTTTTACTTTTAGACAAATATGGGTACATTTCCTCTACATTTTATCTTTCTCATACATGCCCTACTAGAGTAATCAAATGTGGCTAGTTTAAACAGGTTGCAAGACGCTGTGCAGATAAACAACTTTTGTGTTAAATGGCAATTAAAATAGGTTTGATTCCCCTAGTTTCCAGTTGATCTTGTTGTCATATAATCAAGTTATATAATTAATGATAACCATTTGCATTAAATCTGGAACCAATTTTGTATTATTATTATTATTATTATTATTAATAATAATAATATATTTCTTAGCACCGGGTCTTGCTACCCCTTCGGTTTGTACGTTTATGTACAGACTATGCCAATGCATTTATGATGAGGGAGGTTGAGTTAAGAAGAAGTGTACCCATATTAGCACAGAGGGGGAGTGTAAAACCATAAAGAAAAAAACAGTAAACCTGACTAGAACTCAAACCCTGATCTACATGTCATAGGTACTTCATTCTATTGTGAGAGTGTTGCCTTAGACCAGGGCTCTCCAACCTGCGGCCCGTTTGTTGCTTTTGAAAGCCCATGAAACAAATTAAAAACATTATGGTAATTACTAGATTTACTACCCACTTGAGATAATCAGATTTAAAAGAAAGATTAACTATTTACTGTATGCGGCCAAGCCACTAAAGAAGAACCTTTTACTTTTAATCCCTCTGGGGAATTCCACAGGATGGCTAAAGAAATGTGAGCTCTCAATTTAGCCACCATAGCGCTAGCCTCTCTACTTTATACTTAGGTCATTGGCAACATCTATTCTATGGTTGGCAACACTTTATTTTGGGCTTTATGTTTTTAGCGCATGATATTTGTGTTTGTTCAGTGATTGTGTGTTTTGATTTGAGATATTTATCACGTCGAATGCTAAACAGAGAAAAGTTGATGTGGAGTGCTGTGTTTTTAAAGATAAGTGGTGTATTGATTAATTTGTTGTTGAAAACAATGTACTTGTGAGTCGGGAATTTTAGGAAATAATCAGAGGAAATCAGGGAAAAGTCAGGAAATTCATTGGTCAAGTTGAGTAGACAACATGATTTCACTTGAGTCTTCTAATATGTTTGTGCTTTAGTGTGATGTTATGCTGAATGTAGTTTGTTCTTTATATTGCTGAATCCAAATTGAATATTTTGGACGGTTTTTTTTTTGAGGGATTGAAACAGTTGGGGTAAAGCCATGTTTGGAAATTCTGCTGCACATCTTTGTAGCAGATAGACGTTTCTCAAGATCTTTCGCTATTCTATCAAAACATGGTCGGTCACCTGTGTGCTTGTTTCAAACAGGATGCAGATTTGGTTATATCTATGAATTGTGTGTTCTTAGTAACATATTGGTGTCATTCCACCGAAAGTCCCACTCTTCAGATCCTTACAGGTTTTATCAATGGCCTTAATTGTTCTTGATATACACAAGTCAATTAATACTAGGCATTAGATTATAGGTTTATTGTATTCAGGTGCCAGATAGTTTATATCTTACCAATGTGTTATTTTTAATTTTGTGTGATTCATTGAATCAATTTGACTTTTGATAACATATCATACTGCTAATGTCACACACTCTTTTGCAAGTGTCTAAAAAATTCAAGTATTTAACATATTACCAAGGATATTCTTTCTTGCAAGTGTCTTAAAAAATGCAAGTATTTAATATATTGCCAAGGAACACTATATGGTGAAAAATGTGGGGGAAATCATCCTTGATAGCCAGCTCTTTCAAAAACATGTTTTTAATGCCAGGATCAAAACAACCAACTAAACCACCATCGTTTCCATCATTTCCCTTATGGCTATCCCGATTTGAAAAAGTGATGGCTGAAATGTTTAATACAAGAACCATGAGTCCTATAAATTTGGGAGGTCACTAATAAATTGTTTTCTTTTCATGTTTCAATAGCCTCCTTGGGAAGTAACCTGGTTTTATTGATGGAAATAAGTAACCCAATTTTTAGTTGCACTCATTCATCTTTAATTGATTTTATTTTGACTCCCTTGCCAATAACCAATTTTTCTTTCTATTGTCATTTACATAGTTCAGGTTTCAACCACTTAAACTGTCTCACATGTTACTTAATACAGTATAGTACACTATATAGTCTTTGTTCTTTAACATTTTGAAAAATTTAAATATACAGTTTATTTCGCTCAAAGTCCTTGATACTTAATTATTTTTTCCCTTTAAATGGCATTATATATATATATATATATATATATAAGTTTTTAAACCACACAGTTATACAATATTAAATATCGATAAGTTTTACCAAATGAATGAAATGCTACAAGTAAATGTTTTTTACATGATTCAAACCCTAACCAGACAACATACTACATTAAATTATAATCAACTTCTGCCGTCTTGTTAGCTCTGCACATAATTCAACAGTATGTAAATATGAGCGCTATTCCAAAATCAACCTCTGACTGGCTAGTAAAAAGAGTCATAAATAGAGAGAGAAAAATCTTATTACATTCAAACTCACATACATACCTGCATTACTTTTCCACATAGTTCCCACCCAAATTCAGGCATTATTGTAGTTTGCACCAGCTTTGGCAATCTTCATCAAGGGACAGCACTAGGTTACCCAGCCATTAGTTCACCCCATCTATGAACTCCTCGTTGGTTTCAAAGCACTTGGTAGCTGGCCAGACCTTCATATTTCTGAAGAGATGGTAATCTCATGGACTTTATAAGTCTGGGCTTTAAGGTCTAAAATCTCCCAGTTAACTATTCGAATAAAGACTTTGTGCTATTCCCAATGTAGAGCCATGTGTTATTGTGCATAAGAACCCTGCCCTTGGTGAGCATTCCAAACCTTTTGTTTTGGATCAACCTCCGAAGCTTCTTTAGCAATTCACAATAACATTTATGTTTTATTGTGAAATGCTGAAGAAGCTTTGGAAGTGATCAAAAGGAAAAGTGTAGAATATTCATCAAAGGCGTCCTTCTCCAGCACAGTAAAGTGTGGCCCTACACTACAGTTCACTCAAAGGCTTAAGTCAAGTAGTTTAACTGAGATATTTTCAACCACTCCCTGTAACAACCCAAATCCAGCCCCAAGCGATTAAAGCTACCCATCGTTTCAAAAACCAATAAGGAGCTCATGGTTGGAGTCAACAATTGGTTGGGTACCATGGCAGCACTGTTCCTTGATGAAGGCTTGCAAAAGCTGGTGCCACAGTACAAGTGCCTGAATTTGATTGGAAACTATGCGGTAAAGTACTGCAGCTATGTATTTAATTAATATGATTTTTTTTTGCTATACTTTTGACTCTTTTTACCAGCCATTCTGAGGTTGATTTGGTAGTAGCCCTCATACACTAACTACACAGATAATTACAACAATGGTTCAATTTGACAAAATAAATAAGGCCCCTTTCAGATTTTTCTTTATATTTTACACAAAAATATTAAGTTTATCAGGTACTTTTCGATCCTTTTATACTAAGCAAATCAATCTTTTTTTATATATTTTTTTTTCACATTCTTCACTAACAAAACACTTGAACCTTATTTTCACACTTTTTATCATCTTTTAAAACATCAGTTTTGTGCTATTTAATTTCTAACTATTAACTGTCTTAATATGTTTATTTAATTCAATTATTATTTATTCAGGATGAAAATAATATCTTTATTTACATTTATATTTGATCTATTTGAAACGTGTGTAATGTATGTATGTATGTATGTAATGTGTGTAATGTGTGTAATGTGTGTATAGGGTGTAATGTGTGTAATGTGCGCAGTGCAGGGTAGTGTGTGTGTGTGTAGTGTGTGAATGTATATATGTATGTATATATAAAACTTAAAATAGTTATTTCAGTCCAGCTGGAGCACGAATCATATCCTACTAGTTCCAATTCAGGGTTCCTATAGTCGGGAAAGTCAGGGGGAAAATAAAAACAGTCAGGGAAGGAAAGTCAGGGAAGCTTAAAAAAAAGTCAAGGAAATGCGATTCATGTCACTCTTCTGTTTCATCGGGAATTATAAAGCCAAAGAAGGAAAGTGTTGCCAAAAGTGAAAGTAGTGTAGTGCCTTGACGAAACCCTAACACTTATATTATAAAAGATGATATAACTAAAGCGGAAGTCATTTGGGCTTTGCAAGTGTTGACAATAAAATATATTTCAATTCGTGCAATCATTTCAGTAAAATTTTTCAGTTGATGTTTCCCGAATGTTCCATTGCCAGTGCCTTTTCTCTTGGTGGAGACAAGGCTGCATATTTCCTTGTGCATGGCTTGGCTCCATTCTTTCAGAACAATTTACTGGAACACCTAAAATCATGTAACTACTTTATAATTTGTTTTGATGAAGCAATTACCGAAGCATTTTTTTGATGGTATTTCTCCTCTTCCACTCTTTAAGGTGATACAAGTGTCAATGGATGGCCCAAATTTCAATTTAAAGTTTATCTGTCACAGACTATGAAGTATGTAGTTTGCTAAATCTTGGTACATGTGGGCTTCATGTTCTTAATGGTTCCTTGAGAACAGGAGTGGAATCTGTTTATTGGGATATAAGTAGCTTATTGAATCACGTTTTATTTGTTTAATCAGTTGGCAAGGTGTACAACTTTTCCTTTGAAGTTCCATGGTGTGCAGTGGTTAAAAAATGCAACAGGCTTTCAAAGGTTATTACAAATTTGGGACCATGTTGCTAAGTTTCTCAAAGAAGTAAAATTTCCTAAACCAAAATTTTAGAGATACTGAAAAGACTAGCCTGTGATCCATTCCTGAAGTGTAAACTAGCTTTCTTCAAGACAATTGCAGATGAATGTCAGCCTTTCCTTTTTGATTGCATTAGATATATTTTATTATCTCTCCATTTTCCCTGAACTCATTGGCAAGATGTCTGCTTTCGTATTCTTCCACTATCCCCCTTCCCCGTAAAAAAACATTATAAAGAATCCTGTAAAACAAAGCTTCAAATCATCCATCATGTCAGTATAAAAACAAAACTTTTTTTTACATATTTTTTTTAAAAAAAATACACTACTACCATCACTGTATAGTCCCCTCCCTCTTTTTATCCTTCCTCCTATATTCATCTCATTCCCCTTCACCAACCCCACTTTCCCTTCAACAACTTTTTTTTTCAACGACTATATAATATACTATCGACATTTTTATGAGGAATAAATTAAAAATTTCAAAATAAAATATAGCCTATGTTACTCGCTGATAATGTAGCTTTATATTGATGAAATAATTTTTTAAAACGGTCCAGTAGTTTTTGAGTCTATCCATTACAAACAAAAAAACAAAAATTCAAATCTTTCCTCTTTATAATATTAGTATAGATGAGAGGTGAGGCAAGGTCAGCTGTAGGGGAGGAGGAGGCAGAAATAAATGTAATTAAATTTAAATTTCCACATTTATGATGTAAAATTATAATTGAAATTATTTGGAAGTTGGTCAGGAAACTTGGGAAACTAGTTAGGGAAAGTCGGTGAAAAGTTAGGGATAATTTTTTTTTACAAATACTATAGGAACCCTGCAATTTTTTTAGCGGCGGTTATTCTACCTATCTAGATAAATAACATTTGTGTTGCGTTCAAAGTACTCTCTGGCTTTGTAAACTTTAGATATTAAAGTTTCCCTCCCGGTTAGTTACTAACTGAAAAGGAACTAATTAAGTGTATGTGTAATGTAGTAATATTGGCCTTTGATGAACACAAGTTTCCTTATCAATACAAATAGTTCAATGATTCAACTTGCTATTGTGGGGGCTCAGATGTTGTATGACATCATGCCAATTATTGAGGTGGAAGAGTTATTGCCCAAATCTTATCAGAATATTAATCTCATCCTTACACCTCATTTTCATTCATTTCCGGGAATTAAACTATCCTGTCTATTTTTGGCGTGTTTGATTCCACAAGGCTGCAGATCAACATCTTAGAAATTCGGCACACCTAATTCTTAATTTGACCTGAACTAAGAGATGACAACCTATGTTTCTACATTTAATAAAATCTAGTCCTGTGATATTTTGACAGCGAGAAATAACATTTTTCCGCGAGAACAGGATGGGAAGGGAAAAAAGTTTTAAACAAGTTAAATGTCATAAATATTTTTAAATATTCATGGAAAGTGACAAAAACTTTGATTAGGTTGCAGTTGTATGTACGTATGAACCATACATTTAAATTTTATTTTGAAAAAAAAAAAGTGAAAAATACATGAGTTTTTATGCAAATTATTTTTTAAAATGTAAGTTTTCTAAATATAAACTAAATCATGTTTTGTCGAACGAGTGTTGAATAAGGTTTTGTATGTAGTGTGAACTAAAAAAACTAGTCTAAATGAAACTATTACAATTGTAATTTAATTAGGGCCTAAACATTTTTGGTATACATATAAATAACTTCATAAGATATATTTTAAGATTGATTAAAAAGTAATGAAAAAACTCATGGTGTGAATTTGAATTAATACTTACAAATTAAAATATCAAAATATTCAAACAAAAATGAACCACAGTTTTTTACATAGAAATAACTTGACTGAGCCAATGTGCCTTGTTACCTCTTAACATTTTAGTTACTAAACCTCTCATAAGAATCACTGCTATATTCCAAAAATATTAGTTTACACAACTATTAATCTAGGACAGAAATTCTAAGTGGAGTCCACGGACTCCAGAGGTCCCCGAGGCTCGTCCAGGGGGTCTGCAAGTTTGTCCAGGGAATCCATGACGTACCATAATATATTTTTTACATATTATAAAAATTTTATATAAAAAGGTAAATTCCTGGGGTATTTTAAACACAATGGAGATGCCTTCCCATATTAAATCCCAGTGTGAAAGTGAGGGGTTGGTCACACCCTTTGTGCCCACATCTTTGAAAAGAAAATTTGGTAATTCAATTTTATATTATTGTTCTCGTCAGCCAGAACAAAGAACTTTCAAAAAAAGCACTGAAACATTTTATTTCTTTTCCAACGACTTAATTATGCAAGCAAGCCTTTTCGCAAGCAGCCTTTTCTACTCTTTGGGGTATGAAAATTGAAATGAAATATTCTTACTGTGAAATGAGACTTAAGGAGATAGTCAATAAAATTGCTAAATATTTCAATGACATTTTAAAGTAACAAAAACAGTTCCATTCCTCATATAAATTATCATTGATTATGAATGTACTAATACAATACCTATTATATTTTATTTTTTATTTTATATTATTTTTTTACATTTATTAAAAAAATTATTACGTCTAAAAATGTACAAATATATTACCTACATTTATTTTATTTTCATTTATATTCTAATATACATTAAAAATATATTTTGACTAATTTATCCTTATATTATACAATACATTTATGATTTATCATTCGTTTATTCATTTATTTTACATCAAGGGCTCCGCGAATCATCTGTTCCCTGGTTAGAGGGTCCACGTGACTTAAGAAGTTTGAGAACCACTGATCTAGGACACAAAATCAAATTGATGCCATTCCGAATAATATTTACTTGGACTTGTTTTTATATGCAAATCAATGTGGTGAATGTGCATAGTTTGAATTCAAAAATTCACTTTAATTTATATTTTGCACTAAAAATATGTTTTCCTGCCTTAAATCTTTTCGCGGATTAATATTTCTATCAATTATATGTAGTATAGTTATGTCATTTAATGCCACTAAGTTGTGTTATAAGGTAGTTAATAAAAGTGACTGAATTTTTGGGTATCCATCTACTTAACCAAAGATAAGGTTAAGTTAAATGTATAAATTAATATTTTTAATGAAAATTAAATACACATATGATATTGATGGATGGTCCTTAACTGTAACCTTTTCATATTTATTCCCGAAAAATCCCTGGAAATATTTCTTCCCCCTCCCCCCTCAAGTTTCATGATCAACGAATTTTCGTTCCCCTCCCCCCCCTGATACTGCTTTAATTAGGTGTCACATCATAACATGTTTTTATTCAGTTAATATCATAAAATAGTTGAATTGAGATCATTAAATTAATTTTACCTATTAAAAATTGTATTGAAATTAAAGAATAATTATTTTAAAAACCTATTTTACCTATCCCAAGTTTGCTCTTGTCAAGTGACGATTGTGGAAAACCGCACTTTGATAACATTTCTGGTCTGCTTAACCCTGTATCTAATTTTCTGACTAATCAACTGTAAAATAATATCTTGACCTACAAAGGTTGTGTGATCCTAATTCTCAAAAAGATTTTTTTTTGCGGGAAATTCAAGCGTTATTTAAATTGTTATTTGACCGGAACTCTATTGCATGCATTTGTTCCATTATATAAAACCATAAAGCTTTGGAATTTGCTGCTCAAGTACTAAAATTATGGTGTAAATACCATACTTATTACAAAATATTAGTATGTAAAAAATAATATTCAATGTCACACAATCAGAGGAAATACTTTTAAAAAGGGAAAAGGAAGTCAGCAAAACCTGGTATTGTGCTGGTAATTTATTCTTGGCTTTGAGTGGCTACTCTGATAAAAAAAAATCCAATCTGTGTTTAACTTGCTAACATTATTATTGCTTTTGTTATTGTGATTGCTATTATTAATTAAACTATATAAATATCTTATGTCAATGATTTGTAAAAACTTAGTAAGCTAAATGTTTAAATAACTATTCGCAAATTAAACTTAGCTAATCTTTCTTTTTCAATAGGGATGTTGTGTCGAGTTTCATTGGTACTATCACTCCACCTTCTGCAGTAGAAGACCAGAAGCCAATTAAAGACTCTCAAAGTTTAAAAAACTTTCAACAGAATGCCATTAACCTAGGACAGTTACAAAATAAACAACTTGATAATAAGTTACAACAGGTGCAAGAGACTGCGTTGCAAAATAATCCACTAGAAAGTGCAGCCCAATATCAGTATATTAAGAATACTAACCAAGATGTTCAGCAACAGGTAGGTTTAAAAATCAGCAAAATACACCTTCACTGTAGTTCCTCCATTTGTCTCGTGCCATGGTTCCATACTTTGAAGTTTTCCCACAATGCTGGTAATATTAATGTAATTAAAATACTCTGATAACTTCTATCAAAATTCGTAGTAACTAATGCAGGGTTGCCACGCACCTGGAAAACCGGGAAAAGACAGGGAATTTGTTTGTGCCAGGAAAAAACCGGGAAAACACAGGGAATTTCACCAAAAAGCTAGAATTTACTGGAATTTGTTAGTGAATTTGGGCAATAAAGTGATTGCAAGCAGAACAATATAGACTAAAATTTGTAACTGGAGAATTGAGCATTCTGATTGGAACACATCTCATTTATGATGACTATGCTT
>CABFVZ010001450.1:0-28984 GCA_902151445.1 Timema monikensis
CTGTGCAAACCGCGTGATGTCGGGGGAGTCATAGTCCAGCCAGAAAAAAATGACTAAACATGGGACGGTATTCTAAGGAGGTCCTTGGTCTCGTGTCACACTTAGAAGAAAATTTTCAAAAATAGTTTTTTAGTAAACTACCCTTAAATAAGTTTTAATCCCAAATTACCATGTTAAACATAATAATAACACTTTTTTATATTATAAATTTTAAACCATATTCTTTAAATATATTTAACAAAATTCAAATTTTCAAAAATAAACTATCTATGATTTACCTTAAAACTCTTTGTTATTTGTAAAAATAAAAATTAAGGCCTATTCTTATTTATCATGAAAAACTATTCACAGATTCTCATTTTTAATCCAATCTTCAAGGTCAATTTCTAAAACCTTGAATTTTTTTTATAATTTGTTGTGAGTAAGCTACCCATAGCCAAATTCACGCTCACCCCTTCCTCCTACCAATAAAACTCAAATATACAGGTTTATTTGTCATTTATATGTCAAAAACTCCCCAGATATACATTAAATCACTCCTCAGTAAAAGACCCTGTATCAAATTTTTACCTAAAACCAAGTTTATAGGTTATTTGTCATTTCAAATACTCCCAAGATACCCATTTGGAACCAAATCATTATGGCCATTTTACAAATATTTCATGTTTTAAAAAATTTGTCACCGGTAAACTACCCATAAATGAGTTTTTAGGAATCAAATAATCAAAGCTATTATTCATGGTTTTAGTGAGGATTACTCAATCTAGATAACAAATTCAGAAAATTGAAAACTGGCACCTGGACACGGGAATCTAACCCGGGACCTTTGGCTTAGTACTGATAGCTCGTGATCTTAATAAAATCACACATTTGAAGCCGACGATTTCCGCATGTCCATCATAGACTCTGCCTTAAAATATGAGTGAAGGTGGACCTTGGGAACGGAATGATTCCTGGATAGCTCAGTCGTTAGAGCATTAGTGTATTAAGCCAAAGGTCCCGGGTTCGATTCCCGTGGTCAGTTGTCAATTTTCAGAAAATGATTTTAATCCAAAAATAAAAATTAATGTACAGTGTTAATTATCATGTCCAACATTCCTAAGATACCCATTTATAACCAAATCGTTAGAGCCATTTGTAAAATATTTCAAGTTTTTAAAAATTCAGTTATCAGTAAACTACCCATAAATGAATTTTTACACCAAAAAAAATAAAGTGTTATTAGTTGTGTCAAACACTACCAAGATGCCCATAATTCAGAGGGTACATATAGTACTAGTAATATAGTGCAGTAGGTGCAGTCTTAATATAGGCGACATGGAATTCATCCGTAATTTTTTTGAGAAGAAATGATTAAAACTATTTTTTTCATTGAATTAACTTCAAAGTTGAACATTTTATTGGAATTAATAAAAAAATATTTTTAAACACTATGTCTTACTATACGTTGAGGTAATACGAATATGTAGGGTCTACTAACTACGCTAGAGACATAGGGTTAAGAAGGTTGGATTTAGAGAAAGTGTACCCAGCAGTGGTGCGCCAGATTTCATGGGGGAAGGCCTCACCCACCTCCCCCAAGATAGAAAAAAAGTTTAAAATACATATAAAGTACAGTTATAATATGAACCAATAAATATTTTAAAAAAAATTCATGGGCTAAATTTTAAGAGACTTGATGTGCACATTTTTGTATACGGATGCATTAAATGTAACCCTGAAATTCCCAATTATAATAAAGTGAAAATAAGATGTTACAGGATATGAACCACGCCTCCCACTCTCCCACTCCCCCACCTTCCCAAAATAAATTTCTGAATGTGCCACCGAAGTTTATTTTAACCAAGAAATGGCAACCCTATTTTATTTAATGAGCAAATATTTTGAATCAGGCATCTCGAGTATGACAATATGAAAAATTACATTTTAAGCTAGAAAATTTTGAAAACCTTTGCTAACAAAATATGTTTAAAATAATAAGATCTATCTCCTGCAATCTTAATGAACAATCATAATGAACGCTTCATATTTCACAGAAAACTTTTCATGACGATGCGTCAGCAAAGATTACTTTACGACTCAAAACGGTCGTGTTTTATTTCGTTTCCCTCCCTTAAGTTTATCTTTGTCTCGTTTCATTTTCTCTACCATTCCTCTCGGTCCTAGCTGTACCATCTCTTTCTTTCCGATCCTCTTGTGTCATTTTACCTTCTGACATATTTTTGTAAAAAAAAAACTCTGTTGGTTTTTTGTGTATAAAATGTTCTCCATCCGCTAGCGTCATTTTTTCTTGCGATACTGAAATCCTTGTTATGCTTTCCTTATTTTCCAACTTCTCTTTTCTCTCTTCGTATCTAAAGTGAGAAAAGCTTCCCTGAAGTAATTTACACATTCCTGGAATGCAGAACCTTAACGACCACGAAAAGTTTCTGGTAAAATTTGAAGGAAAACATTTAAGTGATGTTGAGCTGAGTTGGGAGTCGGCCAGAGTGGTTTATTCTTCTTCACCAATAGATGGCAGGATTGTGGCAAGGATAGCGAAGTAGCAAAGGTTGGTACAAATTATTACTGTACTGTAAGGTTGGTACACCTGAAGTATGATTGCCATTAGATGGAAGGTATCTTTTTTTCTTACTACTAATCCGTTCTAACAGTATTTAATCACACAAATGGATTAGCGATGAACTTTGCGGGAAAGTTGAAAACTATAAAGGAAAAACCACCCTCGATGCACCCAGCTAGGATTCGAACCCCAACCACCTCGGCACCAGTAAACAAAACTATACTATATTGACGTTTACACCTAGTGCCCACCGTTGCGGACAGAGGGTAGGTAATAGGTATATTTACGTATAATTAATTTAAATTAGATGAAAAATGACATCGAGACACGGGAGTCAAACCCGGTACTAAGTGTTAACTTTCAACTGATTTAAATTAATTGTAACTATGTCCACTTATTTACAGATATATTCGTACTAACTTCGATTTTCACCTTGTGTATGTATATTCACTTTAATGTTACGTTATAAAAGCTACTTTCAAAGGCATGTACATATAACGTTTGGCAGATAGTCTCAAAGCAAATATAATATTGACTATGGTAATAGAAATATTAGAATCAGTGAGCCCTTGAACTATACGTCAGTATCATCTGGTCTAGGTTGGTCGTTGACAAAAAGTTTAGGGTTTGAAACCCGGCTTGGTGTGCTGAGAATGTTTTTCTTAAATGATTTCCGCCCTCCCTGCACGAAAATTTGGGTTCGCTTTCCCTTATTATAACTTCCTCGTTGGTTTGATTAATTGCTAATAGCCCACACTAGTAGTAAAATGTAGTTAAAAACATTAATTATGATAATATTATATTTGGCAATGTTAGCAGTAAATATTTATATGACTATCTAAACTTGTCACCCTTCTATAGGTATACAATTTCTTGTGATTATTTTCTTGAATCAAATTAGATTATAACTGAGTGATATTATAACCATTCTAAAATGTGTGTTATCATTAGGCTGAGGTGTGAAGACACCGTGAGTTAAACTTTGAATGTTGCTGGTTTTTATTTTTTAAATAATTTTGGTTTAAAAAAATCGAATATTACTTCAGAAACAATGTTTATTTAATTTTATATATATATATTAATTTCAACAGTTTTTTATTATCTGTCATGATCATTGAAAGATTTGAAAATTAAACTTTTTAAATGACCTGAAAAGTTTCCACTCAAATTTCTCAATGCCCATGAAAAATGTTAAAGAAGTGTTTAAAACTTAAACACTACTAAAGGGCCAATTTTTATTTTGGCTAGAAATTTTTTTGTTATAAGAAGTTCAAAAATACTCGCCTTCCCTTCCATTTCACCTTAACATTTACTTAGAACTCAGTGGAACCTTGGTTTTTTTTTCTTTTTTCTACTCTTCTGTATGTCCGCATTGCCTCTTAAGCTTATGTGTTTTTTGCGACACATCATAAGTTAAAACATTTCCTACGGGGAGGGTTGGATCCTAGGTTTGCACTCTTGACTTTCACCCTGAAGTTAGGTTTTCGACTCGTTCCAAGTGCCACTCAGATTAAATAGGGCAAGCTCACAGTAGGTTGTTCATTCTATTTCCAGACAAATTATTGTGTATCTCCTCTTAACCACCCTTCTTAGTCTTATTTTATTAGATTAAGTTTAGAACATCCCCATAAATAGAAAGTGTTTTACTGATTTTTTTTTATTTTTTTTATTTAGCACCGCGTCTTACTACCCATTGAGCTTATAGACCTACGCTTGTTTTACTATTAATAAATTTGTTAATTAAAGTATATATTAAGTTATTTATTAAAAGTATTGTGAAATAAAGTAGCATATGTGTGTAAAAGTTGAATTCTTTTATTCGTTGTTTTAAAAAATGTCACCGCCTTCAGAAGATATTTAGTAGGCTTACATATAAATTAATATAATTTAGACTTATGGACTAGTACTAATAGTATGTACCAAAACCTTTAAGTTTGAATTTCAAGATTAGCTTTTAAATTCTAAATATGTTAACCAAGATTATAATAATTATTTATTTTAATATGTGATCTTAAATGTATTATACAGACTTATATAAAAAGAAGGGAGGGTGAAAATCCACAGTAATAAATGACGCCCCCCTAATGCATCTGGCCAAGTTTAGAAATTGGATCTACTCGTCACCGTCATGCCGGGATCACGATCAACTTAACGTTAACTTAATTTTCACTTAAGTTTAACGTAAAGGTTTCCCTCGTGTTTTTAAATGGAAGCCATCACACTTTTGTTAATTTGACGTTCACTTAATGTTCACTTATAGTAAAAGTTGTCTTGGGAGATATTTCACATTACGTGAACTATAAATGAAGGGTATCACGTGATCTAGCCAGCCAATCACGTTAGCACTGCTATTTATTACTTGGTATGTTTCGCAAGTATCGTTACTTCATTTATTTATTTATAGTGTATATTTTGTTTTTACATCATGATTGACGACGAGTATAGCATAACACTCAAATAGTAAAAGTATAACGTGCAGAAAAACTTAACTTCGATACAATTAGTTTGAATGATAAATATTTTATTGCAATGTAATTGAATATATCAAAAGTAAACAATACATATAGTCACATATAACACTGTTAACAAATAGTAGGGTGATATGGCAGTCTAGGGGTAAGGTGTCAGACTTCTGTGCTGGGGGTCCGGGGTTCACTCCTCGGTCCCCGCACAGATTTATCTGATTACCAAACCCTTCCTACACCTCTGACAAGACGTGTATTAACCACAACTTGTGAATGTGTATAATGCCAGGTCTCCACCGTGGTTCGGATCCCACGTTAAACTGTAGGTCCTCCATTTCATCTCACAATCACCCTACCATACACATTAGCTTAAGTGCGTACAACCCGAACGGGTAGTAAGACGCGGTGTTGTTAATAATTTCAATTTCAATTTCCTTTATTATATTTATTTATTATATTTATTATTTCCTTTATAATAATAATAATAATAATAATAATAATAATAATAATAATAATAATAATAATAATAATGACAAATAGTTCATAACTATCACAGATCAACAGTTATGCTCTCAAATGCTTATGTTTGGCTCAAGCTGTTAAGTTACGTGCATCTTGATAACCCACTGGTTTCCTTACGATAAGTTAGTGAATTATAAGTGAACGTTACGTTAAGTTAAAGTTAAGTTGATCGTGATTCCGGCATCAATCTATAGTCAATTACGAGTATCATGAAACCAAGAAGAGGGGGGAATGACCAGCGGGCTTTAACGCCCCTCTCCCCCTTCAATATAAATTAATACTACACATAACTAAGATTAAAATGCATACTATCAAGACAAAAAAATAAGATGTGTTATTAATGATTTGTCTGTGTTTATAATATTATTTATAAATCACTGTAAGCTTTGCTTTGGTAAGAACACAGTAAAGACAGCATGTCACAAAAGTTAATAAGACTGTAACTGCTTCAGTGGACACATGGTCTAAGGCAGTGGTGGTACCTCGGGGGCGGTGGGATTGCACAGGAGGGGCGCTAAGAGGCAAAAGGGTGATAGAGGGGCACTCAAGCTGGTGTTTTCTGAGTGTGTTGTTTATTTATATTTGACTGACCAGTAAAATACCTTCCTTGCTTCAAGTTTCTTCCTGCCTTTCCAAGGTCATGTTGCCAGTATATCCTCCACACCATGCATTCTCACCCCCTCCCAGAAATACGTCACACGTTCTCCCTCCCTTCTTGAAGGCACGTCATCAGAGCTATTCAGATCAGTATATCACATTTTGAGAAAGTGTTGTGCTGTGTTCTTGTTTCTTTGTTGTCTCCTCAAGATTTTACTGGCAAGTCCTGAACAAAATAGTATTGAGAGTGATACTTATTTTCTTGTGTTTTAAAGTATTCAACACGTTGATTATGAATCGAGATTAGAAGCTACAAACGTGTTATATTTGTTGCAGCCTACTAAACATTAAAAATTTTAATGGAGGTTATTTAGGGATATAAAAGATTTAAGATTAAATTCGGTGTCAATGCTTAATCTAGAGCTCAAATTCTTATTTAATATCAACTTACAAAATGTGTACATAAATAACTGTGTAGCAAAATAATTTTTAAAATGTATATAAAAATCTAAAATAAATGTAGCTCTGAATTAATCTATTTTTCCACGTTAATAATTATTCATATATATATTATTGAAACAAAATATAATGTTATGGTTGTAAATTTCTGAAGGAAGCAACAGTAAAACACTTTTTTAAATACAGGCCTACATTTATTTTTAAATAGAAATGGCAGAAGCAGAAAAATCAAAGAAGAAATGTAGACAATATAGTTTGGAGTATATTAAGTATGGATTTATACCTGCATCAACAAACTAGCAGCTGCCAATATGCCTGTCATGTGAAAAGGTATTTATAATGAGGCCATGAAGCCTTTCAGTCTCATTGAACATTTAAAGAAGGCATATCCTGACAAGGCAGATAAGAACTTAACTTATTTTACAATCACTTCGTGGAAAGTTTCAAAAGTGGCCAACATTGTTAAACATGATTCGCAATAGTTCACAACAACAAACTGATGGTTTTCGCGCATCATACAATATTTCCTTGTTGATTGCTAAGTCTGGAAAGCCCCATACAATTGGTGAAGAACTCATCCTTCCAGCGGTTAGTAATACTCTGAATACTGTTGTGCACAAGTCACCACATGATATAAGTAAGATGATTCCTCTCAACAACAATTCAGTGCAAATACGCATAGATGAAATGGCTGAGAATGTGGAAGATCTACTGTGCAACACACTGAGGACAACAGAAGTTGCATCACAGCTGGACGAGTCAACTTTGCCAGGCAATGAATCCTTACTCCTCGCTTATGTGCGTTTTATAAAAGAAGAGAGTTTGTCTCAAGATTTGTTATTTGCAAGGCAACTAAAAACCGATACTAAAGGAGAGTCAATATTTCATGTTGTTGAGGAACTTTTCAAAGAAAAGGAAATTCCATTTACTAACATACTTGCTTGAGCAACTGATGGAGAACCATCAATGACTGGTCGCTACCGTGGGTGTGTCACTTACTTGAAAAAAATCAGTGCCAAATATATTTACCATTCGCCGTGTAATTCATCGCCAACATCTGGTTGCAAAAAATCTCAGAGGACGCCTACACAATTCCTTACACACTGCACATGCTTTCAATGATCGACTATTCCGGGAGCTCTGTGCTGAGAAGGATGAAGACTTTAAACGTTTGTTGCTTCACACTGAAGTTCATAGGCTATCTAAAGGAAACTGTTTGGGACGCTTTTACAACCTTTGTGACATTGTTGTGGGATATTTTGAAGACATGAATGCTTTTCTCAGTAATGAACTCAAAGAAATTAAACGTGGCATTGTTTATTTGTCTGAGCTATTTGAAAGTTCAATGAAATGAATTTGCAGTTGCAAGGCAATGACACCAATTTTATTAAATCCAAATCTGTCGTATCTACTTTTATTGCAAAATTAACTATACTGAAGCGCAATATAGGCCGTCACGAGCTATATCAATTTCCGAGATTGTCTGAGCTAGAAAAGTAAGTCGGTATACAAGATGACGATCTACAAGTTTTTTTGTGACCATTTGAATATGTTGCATGAAAATATGTCTGATCGATTCAAAGATATTGTTATAATGGAAATTTCAGACTGGGTATTAAGTCTATTTTCAGATAATGAAGAAGTTGGAACATTTGAGGGAGAACTAATTGAGCTACAAAATGACATTGAGTTGAAGCCAAAGTTTAAGAAATCGTACCAGGAGCTTTGGTTACAGAAGTAAATTCCTGATCGCTATCCTGCATTGTGGAGTGTGTTTAAGAGGCTCCTGATTGCATTTCCAACATCGTATTTGGTGAAACGTGGTTTTAGTGTGGTCAGCCTATTTCTCTCCAAGCAAAGAAATCGACTCGAGATTACTAAATGTGGTGATTTAAGACTCATGTTAAGTGGCATTAAGTCAAACATTGGGAAACTAGTATAATTTTATCAAGCTCATCCATCACATTAAGAATTTACAGAATATTGATTAACTCAACCTAGTTACTAAATGTGGTATCTAATAATATGTAGAATTTAATAACTTTGAAAAGATTATCACTGGGTCGAGCTCATCAATCATGTTTAATTAAATAAACTTAGAAAATATATTTTAATTTGAAAAAATATTAAATCAATAATTGTTCCATCCTTGAGTGTTATTGCTCTTTTATTCATAGTGGATCGTTGAAAACCACTATTATAAATATTGATTTTTTTTAGAGTAAAGGATAGGGATCACTGGGCATGAGTTTTTGGAACCAAGGGGGCGGTGACTCAAAAAAGTTTGGGAACCACTGGTCTAAGGCGTCACTCTCGTGTAGACTAGACTGCCGATGACAGGATTTTATCAAATATTTTTCCACTCTCCCTCCACGCAAATATGAGTACACCTCCTCTAAATTCATCCTTCCTCATCCATAGCTCATCAGACTATCTAGCAGAACGACTACAAAACACATGTGTTCGATACAAATTTAACTTAAAACATCATGATCATATTTCTAAATATTTTAATAAACTGGGTTGGTTAAGAATAAATTAAACAGATTTAGCTGATTACCAAACCCTTCCTTCACCTCTGACAAGACATCTTGTGAATGTGGGTTATGCCAGGCCTCCGCCGTGGTTCGTATTCCACGTTAAACTGTAGGTCCTTCATTTCATCTCACAATCACCCTAACATTACACATTAGCGTTAGTGCGTATAACCCGAATGGGTAGTAAGACGCGGTGCTAATAATAATAATAATAATAATAATAATAATAATAAATTAAAGGCGAAGGTTACACTGTCTTATTAGTATTGCTTTACAAAATATTATCAACATCTCAGCCTCAATACCTCTCCTCACGGTTCCTATTTCTGAAAGATAAACACACCCGAGCTACTAGATCAGATGTCTATTCCCATACATAGATCTCAACCATATGTTCGTTCTTTCACTGTCCTGGCATCACAGGCTTGGAACAAACTAGATAACTCGACTCGTCATCTGGCATCTAAATTTTCCTTCAAGCGTGCGGTTACGCCATTTATATTGTCTAATAAGCTAAACTGAGTTATTAAAACCAATTGAGATCTAAATGAACGTATGGATAAGAGTGCGAATGTGTTCTACTTATTTGAATATTCCTTTATTAAAGTTTGTTTTTCAAAAATTGTAATAATGTATGTTGAGCTGGTTAAGTGTAAGAAAAGGCTAACACCTTAACTTCACCAGCTAAATAAAGGCCATTGTTGTTGTTATTATTATTATTATTATTATTATTATTATTATTATTATTATTATTATTATAATTATAACTTGAACCGATAGTAATACGCGGTGCTAAATAAAAAATAAAATAAGAGTTTATTTATACATTTTTATAGGTCAAGTCATGTAACTTGCAAATGTCACTTTTGATAGATATTATCGATACCGATGAAATAAAAATAATATCGTATAAAAACTTTATCAATGTTAGCCACAAAAAATTAAGGTTTTTTTTTTTTCTAAACTGCCACGTTCTTACTGTACAATGCAATGAGCGTGTGAGCTTTATGTCTTCTTTCCTACAACTCTCATCGCTCACCCTGATAATTTAACCATACGTAGATAACCACGTAACTAAAGACATGATTGAGTGCTTTGTATCCTGTTTCCCTTCCTCTCCCCGAACCCCCGTAACCCTTCTCTCCGTGAAACTGAGTACTAGATATTGAGCTTCTGTGTATGAGTCTAGCACCTGAAACCATGTGGCCAGCAGTGCGTCATGGGTTAACATACAGCGTGTGAATTACTGCGACACTCAAGCAGATTCTGCTTTCTATTATCAGTACACGTGTGAATCAAACTTTAGTTTACTGTGAAAGTCTCGATTTTTGGACGATTGGACGATTCACAAAAATTAGTACCCGCCGGGGTTTTTTTTTTGCAAGATCTTAGTTGCAGCCTTGTAGTATAACTATGGTATAGTAAAATTATAATAATTAAAACAAGTGCTAGTTATAAAGTTGGCTTAGCTTCACGCTCTTATGGTTTAGTTTGTCGATGAGTGGGAGCTCAAGAGTTGAATTCTGGCCGGGTGAATTTTCACAAACAGTTTTACCCTCTCCCTCCGCGTAAATAAAGGTACATTTTATATACATTCTACTTACACCAATGGAGCAATTAAACGCGCACTGCCAGGTCGGGAACTAAGAAACTGTTAAAATATAATTTAAAAACTAGGATTGGTGCTCCTGTAGGTTATCTATGTGATGGCGATGGTGTCGAAAACTTAAATTTAGGATAAAACCCTGTAAAAGGGTTTAAAATAGGTAAGAAACCTTGAAATAGTTTAAGCTATTAGGTGACCTGGTGGTCTAGGGGTAAGGTGTCAGACTTCTATGCTGGCGGCCGAGGTTCAATCCTCGGTCCCGGCAAAGATTTATCTGATTACCAAACCCTTCCTTCACCTCTGACAAGACATCTTGTGAATGTGGGGAATTCCAGGCCTCCACCGTGGTTCGGATTCCACGTTAAACTGTAGGTCCTTCATTTCATCTCACAATCACCCTACCATTGCACATTAGCGTAAGTGCGTATAACCCGAACGGGTAGTAAGACGCGGTGCTAATAATAATAATAATTTAAGCTATTTTTTATTAAGAGAAAACATAAAAATTATACTTTTAAGAATTAAATTGAAAATCAATCAACCAAGTTTGTGCTTTATGTTAGATTAAAATCGTATGTTTTCGCTTACACACACTACAGATATAAATAGAATAATTACTCTCATAAAAGCAAGCAGTAAAAGCATAATGTATCAAATGAAAGGTGGGCCGGGCGGACAAACAAGGGGCTTATTTTTTGGCCCGGGTAATGACTCGCGTTGACATGGCAACGGACGGATGTATCGGCTCGTTCGGGTGGCGACAGTCTTGCTCGAAGATCAAGGGAGCTCTGTTTAGGGAGCGAGTGCATCATGTTTTATAAATGAACGACTGGCTTTCAAAAACAGTTGAACTGAACTGATTGTCTTGGGCGGGAAGTACTGGTTTATTATGCTCGCCGTCTTAGTTTTGTATTTATGACTACTGAAATATGTAAACACCATTTCTTTTTTTTTTTAGTTTGAAAACAAAAACACGCCAAGTTCCAGTCTGATATAAATTGAAATAATTTATTAAAAAGTAATTCGATCTCGTTTAAATATGAAGATACTATTGATGGATAGAAATTAACCAGGTTTTTTTTTTTTTTTACTAAATTTGTGTGCACCGTGTCTTACTTCTGCTTGCGGGCCATCCAAATTTAACTATACTAATGAGATAAAGATTAAAAAAAGAGAGAATTAAGAGGAAATGCACCTGTACTTGCTTTGGGGGAGATAGAGAGACCATTTGGGTAAATTCGCCTAAATTACAACCCGACCTCAAAGTCACCATCAATCCAAAGCAGGTTAAGTTGACACTTTAGCATGCGTGCCCTCCGCTGCAAGTTTTACTAGATTAAATCTTGCAGTCTCTTTCAATTGTCAACTATTGACACGATTAGGTTAGCTTGGATCTTATAAGGGCGTGGCCTGATTCCAGCCGACATCAAGTGTTTTTAACACATTGAGGTTTTCCATTCTCTGTCAAGATGAATGCCGTCAACTAAAAGACAGCTTACGACATATTTTCTCTTTGGTTCTATAACTTGATTAGTTATTGCCAAAGAGTTGTCTCATTATGACCTTGGCCTTTTCTGACAACTGAAAAGTGACTAAAAACACGGTTTAGTCATCATGTACGTCACAAAAGTATGCTGTCAATTTGGCAAGTAAGGGTCAATTAACATCATTTATAAAGTTTGCACAATATATTTTCGAGGTTAATGAATATGAAACTATATTCAACCACTTTTTAAAGGTCTTGAAGGTCAAAGATACCAGAAATATACCATTCTACAGATCATTACCAAAATAAAAAGCACCCTGGCAAAAACCGCAAGCGAGCTATAGCGACCGAGCGCCCACCGCCATTAACGATGATAGTCCCAACATTTGTGGGTATAGGTTGTCATGTAGTCAGTACAAGGAGCCCTCCAGCTGTTAATCTCAGTTTTATAAACAGGAGCTGCTACTTCTTTATTCAAGTAACTCCTCGTTTGTCCTCACGAGGCTGAGTTTGGTTCCGTTCCAGATCCACTGCACCACAGATAGATTTTGGAAGCACCAGGGATCGAACCCAGGACCTCTGGATCTGTAGCCAGGAACTCCAACCACTAAACCACAAAGGTGGTCTAATTTATCAAAATTAAATTCAGTATTAATGGATTATTTTGTGTGAAGTATTCAGTTTCTTTACAGTGCAACACTTGTTACTTCCTATTTGAACAACCCACCATTACAGCTAATCTAAAACACAACATTGAAACTTGATTCATTTAAATTAAGCACCATCATTATCATGAAGAAAATTATGGGAAAACAACAAACAAAATCTATATTTCCAACCTCTCGGGTCAGAGCTGAGCTAGAGCTCTGATTGTGCCATGTAAAAGTCATACTCATTTTTTTTCTGTCGCATGTTAATAAATCAAATTCTATAATATTGCCTGGTAAAAAAACTTGACAAAATTTAGGTCAAATTTACTTTATGAATTAAATTTTTGAGCTAATTCTGAGTAGTAGTAACATATTAATCCTGATATTAAGTTTATTTCTTCATTGTTTATTGCCAAGTCTTTTTTTATTAAAGCTTTCATGGTTTATTGTGAAGCAAGAGAGGATATTAGCGACTAGTACTTGGAAAGTAAAAATAACATTTCCTATCTTTATTTATTTCACTTAAATTTAGTGAGTTTTTTCGAGCTAAAAGAGTGAAACAAAAAATGTACTCTTTAAATAGTTTATAATAATATTCTTATGTTGCAAATATTAATTTTTATGTTGGAATAGTTTTTTCTGTTTGGTCATTATTTGTAAATTGTACGGAGAGAAGGTCATGAAGGCATCTATGAATCTTCCTGAAATTTTGTAGATAACAAATAATATTGAACCCTGAGTAAATCGAATATAATAAGCCCTAACCTCAGTGGACCCGCAGAAAAATGGCACTACCATGTATTGTTTATCTTGGAGAAATTCGAGATTCGAAACCCTTTTTGGAGTATTGAATTAATTTCTGCAAAATTGTTTTTCACTCTTCTTTCACGCAAATAAGGGTGCATTTCCTCTCAAAATTAAATTATATCTTCCTCAATGCCCTCATAAATGTAAAGATAAAATTAGTCAGGGTGGGAACAGTGGAGTTTATGCGAATTCTGGTATTACTTTTTGAATACAAATCCTCCTTATATTCTTATTTTTAGCTTAAATAGTCTACGTTTCTAAATCTTTTTTTTTACAGATTTGTTTTTGCCACATTTTAATACAAGTTATTGTTATCCACATACATTAATTACAATGGTTTAATAGGGAAGAATAAGGTAGACTTTTAGATAAAATCTACCCAAATTTTCTTGGAAGAAGCATGAGAAAACACTTAGAAAAAAACCCTCATCAAGATCGGAATTCGAACACCAATATTCCTGTCAACAGCAATCAAATCTAATACTGGAGTGGAGTGTTAGACCCAGCGACCACCGATGCTGTTTATAGAGATTTATGTGTACTAATAAATATTTGAAAATAGCTATGTCGTGTATGTGGAGTAAAGCAGGGCATTAACAGATTGTATGCATATAACCCAAATGGGTAGTAAAACATGTCGAAAACAAAAAACAGATTGTACAAGAGAACTTTCCCTTATGTTTTACTGAGTTGTGACTATTGAATTGTGTTTCAGTGCTGACGGTAACTACGAGGTACGCTACAAGTCCAACGTGCTCATCTACCCTAATGGCGAAGTCCTTTGGGTTCCTCCTGCCATCTATCAGGTAGGCAACTGGTCAAAATAATCGTGGCTAGATGGTCCGAGTTATCGACTATAAGCCCTAGGCGGCCTTTGTTTTGATTCCAGGTTTACATGACTGATATGTTTAATTTTTTTTTCACGGGTTCTTCATGGGTTACACTTTATAAATATCTAATAGGCATTTTTATATATTACATTTATGCCTGCAGTAAATGTTTGTAAGCTACGCATACATTTATTCATTCCGTAAGAACGTTCGAATTCACACTAAGGGTGCGTTTTTTAAATTGTAATTAATATAAAAAATATGTTTTCATTATTTTATAAAAGTTTCATTCTTAAGTCCAGTCAGATTGGAAATGAATGTATCTCTCTACTGCGCACGCACTTACATTTAAACATTTAATAAAATAGAAAGATGGAGCTCTCCTCTAAAGAGATACATATTTTTATTATTGCTACTAGTTTTACTAATATCAGCCATGATTGTAGGAAATTTACGTAGCAGTAGGAACACAGTCATTATCAAATACGAATGAGACCTCGTGTTGATGGTTTGAATCAAAAGACATCGAAGAGTCGATTATCTTGATAAAGGTCAACTGTGTCAAAAATAATATGATTATATCATAAACGCGAACTGCTTTAAATACCCACGTAATCAAGTGGGCACTAGACAGCATCTTGTTAATTTGGTGTGTAGTTGATATCACATAGACAAAATACGTTCTTAGAAAACCTCACCCTCCATATGATCTTAAGTTGGTCGGAGTTACTATTAATTATATATTTTTGTATTACTCCTAAATATCTAGGCTAGTTGGAGTCCTATAAAATGTATAACACCTACAGACCTAATTATGTTTATGGTAAATTTAAATTCCTTCAAAAGGTATTTAATGTTAAAATAAAATCCTCTGCATCTGTTGGGGGGAAGCAGGGATTCAACACGAGTCACAACAAATAGGAATCCCGCCAAATTAATTTGTTTGGGGTAAAACCCTTAAGTTTAACTTTATCTTTATTATATGTGTGTGTGTGTGTGTGTGTGTGTGTAGTGTTTTACTTTTAAGTAGCACAATTTCAACCCCTTTTGATTGGTCAATTTTCCTTATTCACCTAAATCACTGACAAACCAGATCAGACGAGGTTGATGCCTTAGCCCACTTAACTTGCGGGTACTGTGGTAATTTAAGTATGCTTTAGTCAGAAACCAATATTTGTAATACTTTTTGACATGACTTATATTAAGTTAATCCACCAGAACCGGCTTAAATCCTTGTAGAAAAATTAGTTAGTGATCTTCCATTCCCCATATTTCCCATACACACACCATAAGAAGAATCAGTAGGGGAGACAAAACATTTTCAATCTAACAAAACTAGACTTGTAAATTGTCTTACCATTTGTCAATGAAGCCTTTTTTACCACTTGGAATAGTAATTTCAAGATTGTTCGAGGTATTCAAAATAGATTTTTTTATTTAGTCAAACAATATAGAATAAAACAAGTTGGTATAATGAGCCCACTATTTATTGACACTTATCCCAAAGCTCTACAAATTACCAGATCTACTTTCATGCGCCCGTACGTTAAGGATTGTGTTTCTCAACTATTACTTATGAAAGATAGTGTCGGTTTTGAGAACTATAGATATTGTAATCATCTTTGTGACTTTTTATCAATGATGGTTTCTCTTTACTTAAGTTTATAATCTTCTAAAAGTGTAAATATAGTACTATCCTAGTATAACTACATTGCAAGAGAACGGGCAATGTTCACCCCAAAAAAATCAGTAGGAAACTTTGATGTGACTGTGCCTGTGCCTTTAGGGAACAACTCTTAAGAGTGGAATTCGTACTCGGGCAGATTTATAGGCAGTGAAGGAAGCAAGAGGAGGAAAATAAAGAGTGCGAGGGGTGGGGAGCGTTTGAAGGGGAGGGTGGGTGTAGAAGTGCCCCAGTAAGACGATCAAACATCTCGGGATGGGGTGTGGCTCAGTCCCTTGGATTGAGTGTAAGAGGAGAAGGAGAAAGAGAGATAGAGAGAGAACGTGAGCTTCTTGGCACCACTTTGCTCTCCCCACGAGATAGAAATGCCAAACTCCCCATCTTATTGATTCCCTGCAGGGAAGAGATAGGAAACTAGCACATATTCCTCCTCTCTCTTCCTCTTCTTAGACACATTCTTTAGCTATATTGTTCATGTACTTACTATCTCTCTTGTGTTAGCTTTCTCCCGATATTTTGTTACTGCCCCATCTACTTTTCCCTAACCCTAATTGTAGCCTTCTTCATTTCTCTATTCGTTCTTATGTTTGTTTCCTCTTCCAAACTTGTTGTCTACTCTCGTATTATCCATATTATGTATCTTCATTTTCTCACTTCATGTATACACATTGTTCAACTTTTTCTTCTTCTCTTGAATGTAATTCATTTCCGTTGTACACATTTCTCTGAATCTTCCCTATTTCTTGTCTTCCCCTCTTCTAGCTAGCTACTTTATTCACAAACTTACTGTAACCAGTTTTCCGGATTTCTTCGTATGTTCTATCTTCCTCCTGTTTACTTCGTAACTATATACATATGTGCTAGGTTTGTTGCTTTCTCTTTATTACACTTCCATCTTCTTGTTATACTCTCTTTGACTTCTGTAAAACATCAAGGACGGGATTTTAGTTTTATGTTGGAAGAAAAAAAGCCTAGACGGTATCTTCTAAGTATAAAGTTTTCGGAAGAACGTGTTTTCTGCCAGATTAAGTCCCTTAGACGACAACCCGTACAACATTTAGGTATAAGAGATGTAGGACACTTTTATCAGAAAAATAACTATAAATAAACTGCCTTTTATTTTTACTTTGTTGTACCAAAGGAATCAGAAAGCTGCAACAAAACTAAAATATGAACTTATCTTGGTATATGGACCCGTGGCCAAATAAAGTATAAAGACTTAATACTAGTATTGCTAACACTTATAAAAGTATTTAGTGCGTGGCTACATGAAAAGTAAGCTTTACTTCATTCCTTTCAAATTTGTTATAAAGGTTTTTCTTGCTCTTCTATATTATTCTTTGAGGTTAGTAGCGCTTACACAAAATTCAAATTTTTTAGTAGAGCAAATGTATTGTTGCTGCCTCTGTGTATTATTTATTTTACCATGCAATGACGTTGAATGTTACCGAAAAATGATAAATTTAGCCCTACGATTGAGTTCTTAAAGAAGTAACTTATGGTATAGTACGTACTTAATTTTACTCCTAGGAAAGCCCGAATATATATATGTTCTCCAAACTTTAAACCAAATTTAATAAATTTTATAATTATTTATGTACTAGCTTAGTAGGCTGGGAACTAATTCACTGCCACCTGTTTAAAATAGTATTATTTTATTTATTATTAGTACATCCCGAACCAGGGTTATTAACTACTATCAATCCAGCACGGCGTTGCCCGTGAACCACTGTGGTATACAAATTATATAAGCCTCCCGGCTGCTTCCCCCCCCCCTCCCCCCCCTTTGTCGTGGTGGCCGATTTGCCATGAGAGTTTAATTATCAGATTAACAATATTTTATTCAAAAATTTGTTAAAAATAGTCTAATTAAAAAGCGAATTAAAAATTTTAAAATCCTGCCTTGAGGTGCATTCAGACCCCCTTCCGTCCACTTATGTTAAAAATTACAGATCTCTATGTGTCGTAGATTTGGCTGGGCATCGCACACAAACACACACATAAAAACACTTTCTTTTTATTACTATTATAAGATTTAATCTTATAATAAATGCAATTGCATTATCTTGGAGAGAGAAAACAGAAAAAGATAGTTAAATTCACATGTGGAAGACCACCAACTAAGGGCGACTGGCCGGGATTTTATTCTCACACTCCCTCCGACGATGACCAAAATAAATATTATTGTAACACCTTTGACTGCTCAGCCACCATTTCAGGCTTAGTGATGTTAAATGAGCAGATATCGCATTGCCTCGAATAAACCTCGGTATACATTTAGTGTATATCTATGCGATTTAATGAAGAAAGATTATTATTATCATTGCCATTATTATCATCATTATCATATTATCATTATTATCATCATTATCATTATCATTAGCCCGTTCGGACTACACGCACTTACGCTAATGTGTAATGGTAGGGTGATTGTGAGATGAAATTGAGGACTTACAGTTTAACATGGAATCCGAACCACGGTGGAGGCCTGGAATTCCACACATTCGCGTGTTGTGGTTAATACACATCTTGTCAGAGGTGAAGGGTTTGGCAATCAGATAAATATGTGCCGGTACCGAGTATTGAACCGCGGACCCGCAGCACAAAAGTCCGACATCTTACCCTTAGACCACCAGGTCACCTGAAGGAAGATTAGATGGCCAGGCTGGGGTAATTGCATCCATACTATTCCGTTGGGAAGCTAGGAGACATTTAACTTTCGTGTAATCAGTTAGGATTGAACATCGACCCCTCCAACTTACAGGTAGGAGTCAAGAACACTAACCGTGCTTTAAAACCTTGAGATTTAAAAGTTCTACTGTAAAGCAGGGATTTCCAACTGGCTGTCCACGATACCTTGATTTATTTATTGTTTTTATTTTTATTTTTTGCAGCCCACGAAGTTTATTGTGAAAGTAAACTACTGTAGTAAAATTGGTGTTTTTAGCCGAGTAACGGAAAGCGTTGACTTGCATGGCAGAAATCCATGAAAACCCCAACTGATGTTCATTCAGTAATATTTAGCTTTATTTTAATGATAACTTGTGGAGCCACGTTAGTTTTATTTCTTTACACACCTTCGTACAGGAATGGACAAACTACGGTATGTCGGTGTGTTCAATCAGGTCCACGGGATAAATAATTTAAATGTGTTGCGTTGTAAAGAAGCCTTTTTTTTTAAACACAACAAAACTGTATTTTTATAAAGCCATGTTAAAATTAACATTTTCAAACTTGATAAATCATGCCCAAAAATATATGTTAGTGTTTGCATCCTCATATTCATGCGAACAAGTGTTTTCAACCATAAAACTTAGGAAAAAATAGTCTTCTAAGCTAACTTACTGATGAGCATCTGTCTTCTCTCTAGAGAATCATCTCCTCACAGTTTCTCATCTCACGCCCCATCATATAAATCTTCTAAGCTAACTTACTGATAAGCATCTGTCTTCTCTCTAGAGATTCATCTCCTCACAGTTTCTCATCTCACGCCCCATCATATAAATCTTCTAAGCCAACTTACTGATGAGCTTTTGTCTTCTCTCTAGAGATTCATCTCCTCACAGTTTCTCATCTCACGCCCCATCATATAAATCTTCTAAGCTAACTTACTGATGAGCATCTGTCTTCTCTCTAGAGATTCATCTCCTCACAGTTTCTCATCTCACGCCCCATCATATCAATCTTCTAAGCTAACTTACTGATGAGCTTCTGTCTTCTCTCTAGAGATTCATCTCCTCACAGTTTCTCATCTCACGCCCCATCATATAAATCTTCTGAACAGAACTTACTGATGAGCTTCTGTCTTCTCTCTAGAGATTCATCTCCTCACAGTTTCTCATCTCACGCCCCATCATATAAATCTTCTGAACGAACTTAAAAACATACCAAGCCACTAAGATATTTATGATTTTTTATATTATCGATGTACTTAAACTCATTCATGTCAGTATACTATGTGTGTTTATCATATATTTTTAATGAATTTTGAAGAAAAATAAATGAATAAAAGTATTTAGCCCACCAATGTTGTTATTCTTTTTATTTGACTCTCCTGTAAGTAGGTTTGCACATCCTTGCCTTAGCCGACTATGATGTGGCTCGTCACTAGTCTCGTGGATTCAAGTGACCCTCGGTAACTTTTAATTTGGAAACCCCTGCCGAGTCGTTTCCGGGTGAAAAATCGCCTAATTTAACTTTCTTACTTTTCCAAGTCACAAAGTTTTTAGTAAATCCACGTTTATTGAGAAACTACCACTAGATACCTTTTTCTACAAAACCCTAGCACTTTTGTATGTATTTTGAAACTCTGTCTCAATAGAGTCCGTTCATTAACCGACTGACTTCAATTATAAATTGTGGCTTCGCTATTGAATATTTGTAAGCATTTATTTTAAAATGTGTTAAATTAAAATCGGCTGTGTGGAACTCTGGAAACAAATGATGAAAGGAATCGTTCGCGTTTTAAATACACATATTATGTTTTTATTGATCTGGTACTATTTATTTTACAAGTATTTAAATTAGCTTGGACTTCTAAACATCGTCTCCTACTATTCATTGTCAAGAATGGGAAATTTTAACGGCACCGGGATTTAAATCAAAGTCTCCCAAAGGTGGATAGTATCGTTTTAAGTGCAACGTTCAAAAGTTGTTTAGTGGTTAGAAGTAGAAACCACATTCAAATAGTAAAATCAATATTTTAGTAGAAAAAATATATATATATTGTCGGCGCGTCTCACAGCTCATTCTTGCTATACGCATATGACTAATTATGTTAATGTGTTAAGGATGGCGAAGGTTGAATTTAGATTAAGTGTACTTGTATTTTCGTGGAGGGGAAGTGGAAAAACATATTTTTTAACTCAGTACACCCGACCGGAATTCCAACACTGATCTTCCTATCATCGGCAGTACGGTCTATTGCGAGAGTGACACCTTACACCATTTGGCCACCGAAGCAGGTAACGTAAAAAAATTAAGTACCGAACTGTGTAAAATGAGCGATAACCAACCTCAAGTTGCTGTAGCGGAATAAGATCGAAAGTCGATTCACCGTCGGGCGAAGGGTTTTGTCGACTTAGCTGGTTGGTTCAAAATTGGTATCGAGAGACTATTTTAAATATCAAGGATAATTTATCTTTATCCATACAGAATAATTTAATTTAAGGGTAGTTTACTTACAACAAATTATAGAAAATTTGAATGTTTTGGAAATTGTCCTTGAAGATTGGATTCGAAATAGGAATCTGTAAATAGTTTGTTATGATAAATAAGAATAGGCCTACTTTTTTATTTTTACAAATAATAAATAGTTTTAATGTGGTCTACAAATAGTTTATTTTTGAAATTTTTAATTTTCATAAATATATTTGAAAATGTAATGTAAAATCATATAATTATATAGGGTTATTATTGTGATTAACAAGATGATGTTTGTTTTTATGATTAAAACTTATTTAAGGTTACTTTACTTAAAAACAACTATTTTTGAACATTTTTTCCGAAGTTTTCATAGACCTACCTACAAAATATTAGAAGTTTGCGCATTTGTGTCATTTATTTTGGCTTATACTTAAATAACCTCTATAAAGATTCCGTTCACTCACTGAAATGCCTCTTTTTGACCATAAATATTGAATTTAGAGTATCGATTATCTTGCCGTCAATTATCCAACATAAGTATTTAATGTTCTATTGGCGTGATCTCATCGCTAGGAATAAAAGATGGGAAACAAACTTCAATCGACAAATTTTTAAACGGTTACTTTGACTATTGGCATATTACAATAGATAAACAAAAATTACATTTAATTGATCTAATATCCATTTTTTACATGAATAAAATAATAGTATTTTAATTTATTGCATAATTTATACTAATCCTTATTTCATATTTAATTTTGATTAGTTTCGTTCCAGCCACTTTCCTTGTTTCTGATCATCCGACCACCTGTCGGTCCCGTTTAGGTACTCTGTCACGTAGGCCTACCTACGTCTCACGTGAAATTGATCGGTAGTAATCTTGTGTGATTTCAAGTAGGAAATTGACGTGTCACGACCCATTGAGTCAGCATACAAGCTACCCGGTGATGTCAATCATGTCGAGGAGGCCATAGTGTGTCCACTAAAGGGGAAACTGATACCTTGTTTGGTCAAAGGTAAAAGCCGATGAGCGGAGTAAGCACAGTCTCCCGTACTCATAGCCACGACACGTGTTCGAAACACTCGTCTTCATCCCGCAAACACTACAGCGCCCCACATCTCTCTGAGCTTCTCAAGTGTGTTCAATGATCATGACTTGTGTGTGTGTGTGTGTGTGTGTGTGTGTGTGTGTGTGTGTGTGTGTGTGTGNGTGTGTGTGTGTGTGTGTGTGTCTTATAGGTCACGTTCTAACATTTCCATCTCTTGGTTTGGATTATGAAAAAACACTTTACCTCTATTTCATTTCCTAATGGTCACATTTAACACTTTTTTTTTTTTTTGCTAACCACTCTGATAATCACGCGGACAAAGGAGTCAGTCTCATCTAGTATTTTTTGGCCGTGAAAGAGAGGTCTGGGTTATAATCTCATGGGGGTCATTTTTACAGAGTGGCCCTAATTTACAACTAGAAGAAGTTAATAAATTTACCCCGCTTCAGTGATCCATTGGTTTAAGGCATCACTCTCGTGATATATTGACCTAATAATGGGATATTGGGGTTCAAATCCCGGTTGGGTCCTGTTAGGGTGGGTTTTTTTCCTAGAAGGAGAGTTGGAAAGCTTGTTATAAAAGTTGACACTATGTCACTACAGCTAAGAAAGTTCACACTTATTAAAAGTGAGAGCATTGTTTACTGGTGTCAAACGGTTTGTAAACTCTAAAATCGGGATGAACCTGTTTTGTTTTTTTTAGATGTATGGGAAAACTATAGGGGCCTATATAGCAACTGGTAATAGAGAACTTGAAATAACATTATAAATAAGATTCATTTTAGTCAAAATGCACTAGCAATTTCCTGGGAAGGAAGTTGGGAAATAAAATAATATACAATAATAAACACAAACTATTGGCATTCATTTTTACTATTCTAATATATTGTTTAAACACTTTTGTAGATGAATATTACCTAATCCATCAGCCAACGATAAAAATAAAGAAATTTATTTGGTTTATAGGTTATGTTTAGTAAAGTTAATCGAATAAATTTTAAAAATGGCACTTGGACACAGGAATAAAGCCCAGGACCTTTGGCTTAGAGAATCCCATGTCTAGGGTAGATTTTCACGCTTATTTAATTAAAGTCAGAGTCTGTGATGAGCATATGAATATCATCAAGTTAGGTTTGGTTATGTAAAGTAAAGTCACGAAGTAAATTTAAAATAAGTAAAGTTAATATAATTTAATAAGTAAGTTAAGATAATTATAAAATAAATTAGATCGGATAAAGTTACAATTAAGTTAGTGAAAGTTAGTTTATCTTGATAAGGTCAATTTAGATTGTGTTGGCTATGCAAGGGTCTACATTAAGTTAAAAAAAAAAGTGTATATAAGCTAAAGAAATTTTATGTATATTCTGATTGTGTTCGATTGATTAATGTTTAATTTGTATATGCCTACAATACATACGCTTTTGATAAATTTAAAGTAAAATTGAAACCTTTTTTTATTATGACCCTCTGTCAGTAGCAGGTCAATTTTTTTCGTGTGGGTACTGTATCGACGTGAGAGTTATTTTATTTCCCTTGTATTTTCAAGAGGTGATAGTTTTGTCCTTATGTATTTGTGTTTGTGTTTACGATGGAAATCGATATGCTATTAGCATGCGTTGAAGCAAAAAGGGCCATCTGGGATGCCTCTTCTAAGAACCATAGCAACAGAGACATTATAAAGAAACTGTGGGCGGAGATAGGAACCATATTGGATATTCCAAGTAGGTAATGATAGTTTTGAAAAGTGGTGAAAAAACTTTATTTCAACTTAATTATTATTGTTTTAACTATCACAAAAATCACAAAATAATATAATTACCTACTGAATAGTTATGCTTCATTATTAGTAGTTAGCCTATGAAAGTTTGAACAATGTTTGGTTTATTAGGTATTGAAGTAGTGTTTAAAAGCATCTCTGATTTTAATTGCCTTTACAGTAGCTCTATTGTATGTACGCAAGTCATCATTTGGCCGGTAGTCTCGAAACAGCTGTGTTTAGTTTTGTGCAACATAACTATCCACTTCTGCACTGCCTCTATCAATAACAATGTTATGTAACAAGCATACACATTTCAGAATCACGTCTACATTGGCCGGCATACACTGAATTTCAGTTTTAAGAACTCGCCACTTAGCATCATTCTAAAGTACCCAAAGAATTTATCTGGCTGCTTAAGGAGATCCAGGAAAATGCGGCTATATTTTCCATCTTTCTCCCTATTCTTAAAATAATCGGCTCACTGGAAGTGATTACTTGCACCTAGTTGCAACCAATGTGACCACTTCGTACACACGCAAGCTGCTTGCGCACGCTTGCGCAACCTGATACTTGCGCAAGCGTGCATCCAAAGTGAACGCAGCCTTAGTGTTTTCTTTTACTTTTTACAGCTAAACAATTTAAAGAGTAATTTTATTTTTTAATCTTTCTTAGGTAATACAGAGTACAGAAAGTAAATTTGTATTGGAAAATAATGTACTAAAAGAAATGTGTTCATCAATTGTCGTTTAACTGCCATAAAAAGTATATTTTTCCAAATGTATGAATAACCAATGCATGTAATATTCATAAATTAAATTCCTATTCAAACCTTTAGTGTTTACAAATTTTAAAAGTTAACCATAGTTTAAGAATGTAAAATCAATACTTTGTATTAAAGTTTTGGGCACCTTTATACTATGACTCTAGATAAGGAACTTTATATGTGATAAATTTGGTAAAATCTGTTGAACTTGATCTATAATTGAATTTCAAATTCAAACAGTTTTCTGTAGCTAGTGTATCACTTCTTTTAGAAAAGTATGTCAAATGCCATACGTATAGTTTACCTAATTATTTATTCAACTTTTTCACAAGCAATTTTGTGTGATAACCCATCTTTTTTTTTTAAATCTTTAGACTTTTGACCCGTGTATTTTAGTCAACAAAACAAAAAGGTATATTAGCAATTATATTTGTAAGCAAGAATACGTTTTTATCAATGTTGATCAAACACATGTTTATTTTAATTTTAGCGAATTTTAGAAACTTGTTTACATATTCCTTAAAAGAGTCAGTCTAGTAAAAGCCGGTGGTTTTGAATCGTATATTAATGTTTAATACTAATTTAAAGTATTAACAAGCTTAAAATCATCAATCGTTATATCTTATGACAACCCGCTTTGATGTTCGCATGGTTAAAGGCGTGACTCTCACAATACACTAGGCTGCCAATGACGGGGAGATTGGTGTTCGAGTTCCAGTTGAGTGGACTGAGGTTTGTTTTTTTCTAAATGGGTTTTCAGTCTCCCTCCACGCGTTAGCGTTCTTAGTACACATGCGTATAGCCCGAACGTATAGTAGAACGTGGTGCTAAGAAAAACTTAATCTTGGTCTTGAAATTATGATTGAAGAAAGATGAAATTATATATTAGAGTTAGCTTATTGTGTGTTTAAAGCTAGTTTGAAAAAAAAATTTAAACAAGGTACACATATTTGGGGTGAATGTATTAGTACCGTTCATTTTTATTTGGCATTGTTTTTTAGCTCTAATAGGTCAAACGGTTAGTCTAACAGTGGCCTCCTGACTAAAAGTAATGTAAACAATTTGTGTAGGCTCTAAATAAAATCCTGTTCAGCACAGGCAGGATTTTCATTTATATTCTCATTTAAATTAGCTGTCTTAGTTTTGATGTCTGCTATACAAATAGCCCAGAAATGTATAAACAAAGCTTAGATCTTTAATAAAAGTTGTCCTCAAAATTCTTCAGTATAATCCTAATTTAAAATCATTATTTCCTTTGATTTATATACAAAACATGATATTCTATTTGAAAGAAAACATTTTAATTTCAAGTTTAGGCATTAGAAGCCGCAGAATTTCATATTTAAAGAACATGAATCATATTCTCAAGACTGGGAATTCAAAGGGGTTGAAATAATCTATCAGAGACCTCAGTTCAACAACAGTATGCACCAAAAAGATTTGAATATTGCAAATATCAATATAAGTTAGCTTTATAGAACCTGGTTGTTAAGATTTTTGTCAAAAAAACATTAATTGTTAGTATTTATTGTGACTCCTTAGTTAATTTAATTTGAAAGTAATTAGTTTATAATATAATATTATGTTTTAAAAAAGGGCTTGATAAATACTTCAAATAAAACCTAAAATATATTATTGCTCTGACCTAAATTGATGATTCAAATTCTTACATCAATCAATCCAATTAATTAAGAATTTTATCCGAAACAATGGTCACACTGTCTAAACGTTAAGTTAGTTAAATTGGTTTGTTATTGTTGGGAAGTTTGGAGTTAAAATCCCGAATGAATGTACTGACGATTCTTTTTCATAAATTTTCTTACATGTGAATGCAGGTATAATTCCCCTAGATTATACCTTCCTCATCCCTACCCCATGAGGGTCGAAAGAGTAGTAAGACCCAGTGAAAATAAATTAATCTTCTCGATGTTTCAGAGCTCGTGTACGATCGACGTGACGTACTTTCCGTTCGACCAGCAGACGTGCATCATGAAGTTCGGCTCGTGGACGTTCAACGGTGACCAAGTGTCCTTAGCGCTGTACAATAACAAAAACTTTGTGGACCTGTCGGATTATTGGAAGTCCGGGACGTGGGATATCATCGAGGTGCCGGCCTACCTCAACATATACGAGGGGAATCACCCAACAGAGACGGACATCACATTTTACATCATCATCCGGCGGAAAACACTATTCTATACCGTCAACTTGATCCTCCCTACCGTGCTCATCTCCTTCCTTTGCGTGCTGGTGTTCTACCTGCCAGCGGAGGCAGGTGAGAAGGTGACTTTGGGGATCAGTATTCTCCTGTCCTTGGTCGTGTTCCTCCTCCTCGTCTCCAAGATCCTCCCCCCAACGTCCCTGGTGCTGCCACTCATCGCCAAGTACCTGTTGTTCACATTCATCATGAATACCGTCAGTATCCTCGTCACCGTCATCATCATCAACTGGAACTTCAGGGGGCCACGCACTCATCGCATGCCACCCTGGATCCGCGTCGTCTTCCTCTACTACCTTCCTATGTTCCTGTTGATGCGGCGTCCCAAGAAGACGCGGTTGCGCTGGATGATGGAGACTCCGGAGATGAGCGCTCCACCCCACCCCTCGTACGGGTCCCCCGCCGAACTACCCAAGCATCTGGCAGCGTCCACGCCCCGCGCCAAGATGGAGGTGATGGAGTTGTCGGATCTCCACCATCCCAACTGCAAGATAAACCGAAAGTCGAGTGCGGAGCTCGGTGGCGTAGCGGCGGGGGGTGCCAGTGGTGGCATCGGAAGCGGCCGGCGGGAGAGTGAGAGCTCCGACTCACTGCTCCTCTCTCCAGAGGCGTCCAAAGCCACAGAGGCGGTCGAGTTTATCGCCGAGCACCTCCGGAACGAGGATCAGTACATCCAGGTGAGTGTGAACTGGGTCTTGTACTACATAATAATCCTGTCATGGGCCACAAAATATTCGAATGCTAACATCATATATACAAACTCAATATTGGCCTCTTGAGAGAATTTGAATTATAGTTATATGTTGAAACATTAACATAATTATTATATAAAATCTCCAATATGCGTTTAATTCGACAATATAGCACTGTAGATTATGGTTTTGTATACAATCAAGGCAATATGTTTTAATGTAACATTTAAAAAAGTATATAAATACTTATTTGATACTACATCGTTAGAAAGACAAAAACCGTTCAAAGACAAGTGTTTTTATTGGACAATAACTTATATGAATTATTTTAAATAATTTACTTTAATTTTCAGAAAAGCAAAGAAAGCTAGAGTAATGAGAGCAAATTAAATTAACCAGGTCAATCTTTCTTATTTTGAATTAATTTAATTTAGACCGTTTTCACGCCTTAAAACATTAGTTTAAATTATACAACTAAACGGAAACTTGGGAAGCCTCCCTTCCTCTGCCAGTTTTGTATATTTTTTATACATAAGTATCGAACAAACACTTAAAAATATTAATAATTCTGTTTTAGTAATTTGTATTTAATATAAAAATTAAAATTCAATTTATTGTTCGAGCAGTTTAAGGTAGTCGAGTCCCATTGTTATTAGTCACCGTGTAACGGGTAAATTGTGGTCCATATCTCAGCCTCAGGAGGTTGGGTGAAGGTTCCCGAATGTAGTTTGTCAATATTTTTTCTTGCTTGCTCTATTCGCACTATTAAGGGTGCATTTACAAATACCGTCTTCCTCCCAAGCTCTGAGATTAAGTTGTTAACAACCCTTTTGGTGAACCTAGCTAAATAGCTCACAAACGTAGCTCACAAACAACTCTACTTTCATATTTGGTTGGATTCTTGTTGATTAGTTGGAAATCAGGAAAAGGTTCCTTAAGACGTATGCTTGGAGCGTTGCGCTTTATGGATGTGAAACGTAACTAAAATAAATACGTTTAAAAATATTAAATATGGTGCTACATAAGAATGTTGCAAATATCATGGATAGAGACAGTATCAAAAACAAAAGTGCTAAGAAAAGCAACTGTAGAAAGGAAAGTTTGGAAAGGTATACTTGCGCGCAACCTGAACAAGTAGTAAGACGCGGTGGG
>CABFVZ010001450.1:29368-74425 GCA_902151445.1 Timema monikensis
TTCGGGTTATACGCACTTACGCTAATGTGTAATGGTAGGGTGATTGTGAGATGAAATGAAGGACCTACAGTTTAACGTGGAATCCGAACCACGGTGGAGGTCTGGCATTCCTCACATTCACAAGATGTCTTGTCAGAGGTGAAGGAAGGGTTTGGCAATCAGATAAATCTGTGCCGGGACCGAGGATTGAACCCCGGACCCCAGCATAGAAGTCCGACACCTTACCCCTAGACCACCAGGTCACCCTATGTCATAAAAATGTTGGTAAATTTCATAGTCGTGTCCTCACTCCCTAAATAGTAATTTATTTTTTAAATACATTCAATATTTCCTATGATAAAATAGTTTTACTTTGAGGAGTATAAGAACTGTGGGAAAAGGTTCTTTACACACTTTAGTGCCCAAATGGTTTAATGCGTCACTCTCATATTAGACTCGCATGATGATGACAGGGAGATCGGGGTTAGAATCCTGGTGGGGTATACTGAGGGTGGTTTTACCTAAATGGTTTCTCCCTTTCCTTCCACGCACATGCAAGTATATTACCTCTAAAATGCTCCCTTCATCATCACTACCCCATTAGAGTAATTATCATATAATATGCCTATAGCCTGAACAAGTAGTAAGACGTGGTGATAAAAAAATAATAGGTTCTTCTAAGTTGTGATCAAGAACTTTGAAGTGTTATTTCTTATAAGTAGAGACATCGAAATTTCGCGAGACATATTTTTATGAATCTTTACCCAGCACGTTAAAATTACTATCAAAACATATTTAAATAGAGTTGTAGCATTTTTGAAATAATAATACAATCGCGAAATTGACCCTTTTGCCTCTTAAATACGAACTATGGTCATTTTGTTGTTTTAATTGTGAATTAACACTACAATACTTCGTCGTTGTTTATCTTTATCCTGAAAATAAAGAGTACCAACTGTGCTAATACAGAATAATTTTTTCTTAATCATAAACCAAAGATTATTAGTAAGAGAAGTGTTTGAACTTGCTACTTTTTTGTCTCCAAAGACAAATATTTAAAGAAGAAGAAGACACCAAAGTTAAGCTGGATTGATATCATTTTATCTTCATGTCTTTGGTCTTTCTTCCATCTTACATCACTATCAAGTAACGTTATTTTTGAGAGTGATGATTAAGTGTTGTTATATGGAAAATTATTTAATAGAGATTAACAGGTGAATGAAAATTAAAACTAAATTTATATATTTTTGAAATAAAACTCGAATATTCAAAAGATAACGTTTATTCTTTTTTTAATTGATATTATTTAAATACTTGTGTTTATAGCAAGCCAGGAATAGTAAAAAACATAAAACCTCTTAGCTGTATTTTTTCTACTCATAACAATATATATTAATGCTGTTTTGTTATAGTTTTCAGCCCCCTACCCCCACTCTGCCCCAAGTCTTTTTTTTACATTTTATATCAAAATCCAAGTTTATTCAATTAAATACGATAACTTTATTAACCATAAATCAGGACCTAGCCTTTTATTTAGCGTGTTTTCTTTTCTACCAAAATACAACTTTTTATTTAACGATATCCAATCGATTAGTTTACCAAAAATCAAGATTTTTATTTGCCACAAATAAGGATCTAGCCCTTTATTTGACGACTTTCTATACAGAAATACAACTTTTTATTTTACGAAATCCAATCGTTATAATTACCACAAATCAGGGTATATACTTATAAGTGCTGATCATTCAGCCCTAAGAGACCATGCTTCGATCCTGGATCTGAGAAAACTCTAGTATTCAAGTGGTGTAAAAGCAGAAGAAACACGTATGATCAAACTGTGTAATTAATTAAGGTCTCAGTAGCTCTAATAAAAAAAATAATCACGATAGTAATGTTTATTACACCCGCCTCGGTGGCGTAGTTGGCTGACGCGCTTGTCATGTTGAGCTCGACTGCTGAGGACGGGGAGATCGAGGTTCGAATCTCGGACGGGTGAACTGGGGTGGTTTTTCCTCAATGGTTTTCCACTCTCCCTCCACGCAAATGCGGGTTCACTTCCTCTAATTCAACCTTCCCAATTCCTAAACTATTAGCGTAATTAGTACTTAAAGCGTATAACCCGAACGGGTAGTAAGACGCGGTGCTAAATATTATTAATGTTTACTACCACCAGAGGGCACGCGGATTAAGTTTCAATCTAATCTGGTTTCCTGGTGGTGAATAAGTCGGGCGTAGCTCAAATACTGGTCGGCTGTCCTGAGGGTAGTTTTCCCTCAATGGTTTCCTACTTTTCCTCCACGTAAACGCGGGTACATTTATTTTAAAATTCTACCCCTTCCAACCCTATCCCAATAAGCTACATTTCTGAATAACCCGGACTGTTAGTAATGGGTGGTACACAAAATTAATTATGGCCTAAACAATTTGTTTGCATTAGTGGTTAAAATGATTCATTTTCCACAAAGTTTATTAACCACTTTATCTAGGATATTTAAACCCTAATCTCTTAAACTTAGGTGACCAAGTGGAATGAGAATATAATGGGTTTGAGACTGTCCAGCCAGCGCTACGACTGCTAGTAGTAACAAAGGGATTGGAGGAAAAGTAGTTGTTAAATCTGGTTACCCACTTTGTAGGTCGCGTGGTCTAACGCACTACTACTCTCGCAGTAGACTAGACTGCCAGTGTCGGGTAGATTGAGGTTCGAATCTCCGTCGAGCATACTAGGGGTGGGGGTTGCTCCAAAATTGTTTTCCACTTCCTCTTCACGCAAATGTGGTACACTTCATCTAAATATAACCTTCCTCATCTATAAAACCATTAGCGTAATTAGTACATAAGTGTACAACCCGAACAGGTAGTAAGACGTGGTGCTTAAAATAAGTTGATCTGTTAGAAACATTGGAAAAGTACAGGGCTCACAAGTAGTTTGTCAAGTAAAGTGTTTTATAATAAGTTTTGAAAAAAAACTCTTGAGTGGCCGGATGGTCTGAAGTGTCACTCTCTGGATAGACTGTCTTGTTGATGAAGCGGAGTTCTGGATTTGAGTGCCGGTTGGGTTTACTGGTGGTTTTTCCTAAAGAGTTTTCCACTCTCCTTCTAGGCAAATACGAGTAGATTACCTTCAAAAAATTATTTCCTCATCCTTACCCCATTAGAGTAATTATCATGTATGTATATATGAGTATGACCTAAACAGGAAGTAAGACGCGGTGATAAAAAAAAGTTTTGAACAAATATCTAATCCAAGAAAACACGATTGGTTTTAAGTAAATTCATATGTGAAGGAAATAAAAAAAAAAGCGTATCGTGGGAAATCCAGACTGTCTTAGTCGACCAGTATCCGTCCGAACTATCTGCATGCTTATACGAATAGGATAGGGAGTATAAAAGGATAATTTAGAGAAAATGTGATTGCATTTGTGTGGTGGGAGAGTATTAAACCATTTAAGAAAAAAATGTATCAGTAGACTCAGCAAGAATTCAAAATCTCAACCTCTGAGACACCGGAAAACCAGATAAGACGAGACAGACACCTTTGTTAGCGTGCTCAACAAACCACTCTGTGAAAAGAATCAAACATAAAGCAATAGGTTAATACATTTTATAAGGTCGTTGGGAATCGAAACAACACCCTTAGATCAATAATAAGTGATTAGAGCGACAGAGACCATATTTTAATAAAGTATTTCAATAACTATTCGTCGATTCCCTTCCTAGAGACTTAACAATCATAGAATAATTCTTGGACTGATGCTGGATCGTCACGAGCATGCTTGGAGTGTCCTTGTGACGTCGCGACGACCCGAGGGGCGTAACACCCCACCGCACGAGATCCGACCAGGGCTCCTACGTGGCTATTTTATCTGCAGTAACCCCCTCTCACTCCATCCCCCCCTTGCGTCAAAATGCAAGGAGGGAAGGGATCACCCATAGAGGATATAGGAGTGGAGAGGAAGTGAAGAAACTCGAGGCAGGGGAGAACAAAATTGAGGCTCTCTATATACCGCCTTAACCATCTTGAATTAATAACCTTGACTTGACCAAATATGGTATCCTGGGAGTTTTAAATTACGCCATTATTTGTTTATCAGTTTTTTTTTTACTAAAGCTAAAATTATTTCAGCAAACGACCTATAAACAAGTTTACCCTCGGAGAAACTATTAACACTAATCGTCTAACTTTAACACCGGGATATTTATTAATTACATAACCCGCGCATAAGTGGGCACGCATACTTAACTTCTATCTTAACTAGTCCGGATTATCGGTAACATAGAGTTTGTGGTTTGAATCCCAACCAACCTGGTATACTGAGGGTTTTTTCCCCAAAAGGTTATCTTCCTCTCCCTTCATATAAATTTGGATAGATTTTCTCTAAATTCTATCTTCTTCATTCCGCCCGAATCAGTGCATTCAAACGATGATATTCGGTGGTCGAATAGTTTTACTAAGGCGTCACTCTCGCAAAACTGTACTGCAGATGACGGGGAGATCGGGGTTATAATCCCAGTCGGATGTAGTGAGGGTGATTTTTACTGAATGGTTTTCTACTCTCCCTCCACGCAAATTTGGGTACACTTCCTCTAAATTCAATCTTCATCTCTAAAACGTCAGCGTAATTATAGTTCATGTGCGAACGGATATTGAGACACGATCACAAATATATATATATATATATAAATAACCTGGACGGGCGGGTGCAAAAAAAAACGGGATGAATCCGTATATTCCTCCGCACCACCCAGAAGCCAACCAACCTTAGATTTAGTATTATTGGTAATATTACAAGATGGCGCTTGTGAAATGTTTACATTATTTGATTTGTCAGTAACAGGTAAATTTTCAAACTCTTTATTTAAATCCACTATCCGCTAACCTTTTTTAGTTTTAGAAATTTGTTCAACTATGGGAGGGTCGCTGGCTGTGACTTTAGGAAGTTTAAAGTGACTTGCAGTGGTTGTCATAGAACACGTTCATTTGAGGGTGTGTATTCCCTCCTCATAGCTATTCAGGGTTAAATAAACGGTACGCCATCCTGAACAATTCGGAAGGTCGAGATTTATTCCCAAACGAGTGTTCGTGAGATAATTTTTTTAGTTATAATAGATGCCATTATATTTCAAAACAAACTCTGATAAATTTTCTTAAAATTATCTCTATTAATTCTGATCCTCTAGTTTAGTTAATGTAACCCATAGAGCAAGTGTACAGTCCAATTTTCTTAGGAAGAATCAATCTGACAGCTAGTAAAGCTATTAAATTTACTTTCACGTATCCGTTCGTTAAATCATGAGATATGCAACTGTCAGTTTCGATAGATATTATCGTTATCTATAAAATAACACTGATAGGATAGTAAAATGTATCATTTTTTAATACTAAAAAAATTCTAAAAGGGTTATTCCCACCAAAATCCTACTATAACTGGTAGTTAGCCTTCTTAGCACTGCCCGAGGAAGTAAGGTGTTAAAATCCTGACCCGGCGCACTAGGGGTATTTTTAGTTTCCATTCATGATTTCCATTCTCTATTCCAATGGGCCTCAACCTACAGTCTGCGGGCCGAATCTGGCCCGCGGACACTTTGACAACCATTAAATAAAAATAATAATGAAGAAAAATAATATCAATTACGAGTTCCAAATTGATTGCGCTCCTGTATGAAGTTCACAAAATATATACATAAGCGAACGACGGCAGTATTGAAAACGCATATTTAAAAAAGCCTTACTGGGGTGAACATTTCCTCAGAACTCGCCAGCCGCTCGTCATAAAGTGTGAGGAACTATTCCGATTTGTGAGGGAAGGGGTAATTATGTGGGTTGCACAGCTTACGTCTAGTCATGTTTGGTTATGGTTATAATCTGTGTGTGTATATAGGCATATATATATAGAAAAACGTATGTATCTCTTTCGATCTGACACACCTAACACTTCTATTATATTATTATTATTATTATTATTATTTAGCACAATGTCTTACTACCCGTTAGGGTTATACGCTTAAGTACTAATTACGCTAATGGGTTAGGAATTGTGAAGGTTGAATTTAAAGGAAGTGAACCCGAATTTGCGTGGAGGGAGGGTGGAAAACCATTTAGGAAAATCCACCCCAGTTCACGACCGAGATTCGAACCTCAATCTCCACCGAGGCGGGTCCTATGCATTTGACAGATATACATTTGGAAGTCAGGAAAAGGTTCCTAAAGACATATGTATGAATCATTGCGCATTATGGATGTGAAATATGGACTAATGATGCAACTGATAGAAACAGATTAAAGTAATTTGAAATGTTGTGTTTCAAATGAATGTTGAAAATATCATGGTTGGAAATGGTATTAAATACAAAAGTAATAAGAAAAACAAATGAAGAAAGGAAACTTTGGAAAGATATAACAAAACCAAGAAAAGTTAACATGATAGCCCATATACTGAAACATGAAATTTTGACGAAGATAATTACTATAGAGGGAAATGTGTAAGGGAGAAAACAAAGAGTGGAGTACTTGGTTCAGTTCTAACAAAGAATGGAGTACTTGGTTCAGTTCTAACAAAGAATGGAGTACTTGGTTCAGTTCTAACAAAAATGGCCACTTAAGTAGCGTTAAAAGTCATTTGTTTCTAATAGTAATGATATTATTCTCTTAGTTTTACTAAATAAATTAGTAGGTACTAAATTCACTGTGGCAATCATATTATTCAATAGGATTAGTTTATTTTATTTAATTGTTTCATTTTTAACAACAACAAAAAATTCCTTCTTCTAAATGTCTGCATTCACCAATAGCAACGAAATTAAATAGTGGGTAAATATACATAGGTATTCATGTCAAAAGTTTAATTTATCCAAAACTAACCCTATCTTAGTCGGTATCGCGCCACCCTACTTATTTTAGGGTCTTAGATTCGAGTACTGGTAAGTTCAAAAATGTATCACATTGAAATAATTTGACTTTTCATTGTGTTAAAGCTATGTGGTTTAGTTTCTCTGTTTATTAGAATTAATTAGAATAAGTTGCTAGTATCTAACATATAAACACTAAAGTTTGCTAAATTAACAAACTACCATACAGAACACAATTATTTTAAATTACTATTTAACTAAACATGTTGGTGACATGGCGGTCTAGGGGTAAAGTGTCGGGGTTCAATCCCCGGTCCTGGCATAGATTTATCTTATTGCCAAATCCTTTCTTCACCTCTGACAAGACGTGTATTGATCACAACTTGTGAATGTGTCGAATGGCGGGCCTCCAACGTGGTTCGGATCCCACGTTAAACTGTATGTAGGTCCTCCATTTAATTTCACAACCACCCTACCATTACACATTAGCGTAAGTGCGTATAACACGAATGGGAATTAAGACGCGGTGCTAAGAATAATAATAAAAATAATAACTAAACATTCCATACATGCTAAAATATTGCAAAAAATTAAAACCCTTTAATTTTTCCGATTCAATTTGAGTTTCTATGATTCATAAACTTACTTATGTTCTTCTCCGTCAGTATATCCTCCTGTATATCCCTTTCTCTCTCACCACACTTTTTTTTATTGCCTGCCATTTAATCGCTAACATGGCCGGGGCATGTTTTCAGAACAAGGTTACAATTTGAACTGTCGTTGCGCAAAAAGAGGGAATGTAATAATTGCCATGACTAGTCTTCATATTGAAATATGTGCCTAATCTGTATTCTGTGCCGTTCCCTACCCCCTCCTTTTTTTCTACTGATACATTTAGTTTCCCCTTTTTAAAAGCTAGGTGATATCAACCCACTATCCATAAACTTAACTTAGCCCAAGTACAACAGTACAATGGACTTAAGGAGGTTCGTGCACGTTAAAAATGTATGGTTCAAATAGAGTTCCAAACGAATAAATATGATAAAACTATCCCCGCCAAGAAATTCTTCCCTCCTAAAACATTGAAATATATCTGCTTTGGCTTTCAAGAACCCACTTGTGAGTAAGTCTTTCCAGAGTTAAGACCTATGTTACTCATCCACTCAAAAACTACCACGCAATAAAAAAAAAAAGTACTTGAGTCCTTTTAGCACACTAGATAAGAAAAAATATATTATCTTCTGTGAGGCAGAAAACACCGGTTGAAAAGTGGGGTGGGGAAAGAAATAGAAATGAATCGTTAAGACAAGAATAGCACTATTAACATTCACCCTTGATACTACAGGTCAGAGCCATAAGTTGTGCTTAAAGAAACTAAACAAACAGATGGGAAGCAGGTGTTTAAATACCAGCTGGAAACACTCAACGTGTTTTTTCACGCGTTGTTTGAAAACTATTAACATAAAGATTAATAATATAGTTTATGCTAGTTAATAAGCCGTACTTTACTCGACCCACCAAATGAATGCATAGATAAAAATATAGCAACTAATTCATCTGTAAAATTAGTTTATTACGAGTGTCTGTGAAAACTGACTATGTAAATTATTTTTAAAATAACATACTTGTTACCCGTATTGTGAGCACATGGAATAAACGTCAAGCTTGCGTGACCCATTTCTATGGTGATGGTAAAGCTTGGGCTCGAATCCCGGCTGGGTGTTCTGCGAGTGGTTTTACTAATTGGTTTTCCACTCTCCCTCTAAGCAAATTTGGGTAAATTCTAGCACAATCAATTCTAGCTTCCTCATTCCTACCACAATAGCTCGATTAAATTTATATAGTCCTAACGTTGGATGAGGATTATCAAATAAATTTGTTTGTGGCCTTTAAATTAGGGATTCTCAAACTTTTTAAGCTAGCGGCACCCTTGTGAAGGGGATTAGAATCTCGTGGCACACTTGTAAGAATTTTTGTAAGCGTTTTTTATTTTTCTCATTTTTCATTTTTTATATACGGTATAATATATCAGAGCAGCATATTAAGCAATTAACAATGTTTAAATTTTGTAAATATTCAAAATTAAAATAAACCTTTTAAATTACTGCTTACTGAGTTGATTGAAAGATATAAATAACAAAAACACTGAATGAAATACAATACAGTTATAGATTAAAATAGCTTTGGAAATCAATAAACTTGCACACTTACCACTGAGATCACTAAAAATTAATAATACAATTAAAAATAAATAAAATATATTCATCAAAAGGGAAACCATTATTATTGCCGTGGTACGTGCAATTCAGAGAAACACTAAAAGACAAAACTTTCTCCTATTTCTTTACTTTCATTATGTTGTGGTAATATATTTTCTTCACATTTTCCCACCTCAGAATATTGCTGCACATCCGGCCGATCTCGCGACACACGGGTTATAATCTCTAATCTAATTGGACTAAAGGAGTTCACTTTGTCGACATAAAAATTTAATAAAATGTCTGCTTTATCATATATTTCTTGCTGGCGCTCATTGCGTTTGTTGCTATTTAATTAAAACTCGCAAGAGACTTTATTGCTAGTGGCGAAGAAGTCTGGGATTGAATCCCGGCAGTAGCAAGGCTTGACGACTTTTAAAATGTTACGAGCTACATATGCCTGTACAAGTGGTATCAGAACTATGCTAAAAAATTATTTCAATGTTGACGTTAATGTTTTCTTTCGTAATAAAAATTTACATCTTAAATTTTGTTTTATTTTAAAATATTCTCCATTTCAATTGATTTTAGAATAAATTGTCCTTTTTCATCTTTGAATCTGGTACCCCTGACTGAAGGTGTTTGGCCGGTATGCAAGAAAGGAGCTGAGTGGGACGGTAGTGGCGTTGATTTGCTTGCTAAGCACGGTGATTTGTCCAAGAAGTGACGTCATAACGTGAGTGGCACAGAAGTGCAGTCCCGAGCACACTACTCTGGCACTACTGGCCCACTCACATTATGACGTCACTGCTAATCCATCCATAATATTGTAACACTTTTGGAAATAAAGCTATTTGTTTGCAAGTTATCAGTTTGTTTACTTTAAGCTATAAATTACACTTTGTGTAAACAATATTTTGGCGGGAACGAACTGTGTGTGGTTATTTTCATATTTAAATATTTGTTTAATATTTCTAGCTAGATAGTTCAACACTTTATACATGAGTTGATTTTAACAGATTTAGCTATCAGCATTTGTTAGGCTAGATTAGTTAAAGACCATATAAGTTGGTTAAAAATAGTTTTGAATAATAACGAATGCACCTAATGTGACAGGAGCAATGAGTTGAATTGAGAAGGAACGCACCAGAAATTTCCTGCAGGAAAGATAGAAAATCGTACCCTAATGACACCACCTCCAGTGCATGCGGCCATAATTCAAACTGACCATTTGGCTTAAATTAGTATGCTATGGCAGAGTTAGATCTACCTATAGTTAAGATTAGTTGAACTTATATTTTTTAAGGTAATAGAGGATGAACCTTTTTTTTTTAGTTTTGGAAATTTGGAGGAAAGTTCCTTGCCGTAATCTAATCCTTCATTTTTACATCCAAGAATGTTCTTCATTGTGGTTTGAGTGGACCTTTAGTTTATGCTTCTAGATTTGGAAAATTTTAAAAAAACTCATTTTACCATCCCCCAATTATAAAGATAAAAAATGTAATACTAATTTGGTTATTTAGATTGTTCACTCCACATTAGTTGAAAATTTAATTTTGTATATTATATTCCCTACTTCTTCCGGAATTCCATTTTAAAATTTATAATGTCCAGACCTTTATGTTTATTTGGAATATTCCCTAAGCCCACTAACTAAGTTTCAGTTCTCTACCACAAAGACGTAGTTTTTGTATTAGTTTTGAAAATGTTGGTTGACTCCCACTCCAGTAATTAATCCAATTTGTTTTTATTTTATTATCTGGAGGAGTCCTACCTGCTTGCCAAATCTAAATGTGTTACTATACCTAAAAGTTATTTTTAAATAACATTACCTCCCACCCCTTTTCCCTAATATCCTAGGGTATCATTTGAATTTTGAAATTCTTCTGGTTATTTTAATCCTAATTTAAATTTTCCACCACACTGAAAATAGATAATTGTTTCTTATTAATTTTTTTGAAATCTAAGCCCCTTCTACCCCTCTCCCCAATTTTCCAATTACCACTTTAAAATTTCAAATTTTTAAACTTGTAGTTATTTGGAGGGATTATCTTTCTTTAATTTCCGCCCGAATTTCAGTTTTATACTTCATCGATAAGTTGTTGTAGTTTTGTACATTTTTTATTCCTCCCCCTCCTCCCAAACTCATTTTCAAAATTACTCTGGAAAAATGTATATTCTAATATGCATTTGTTTATCTTGAGTTTTGCTCTACGTGTTTGGCAAATTATAATTTTCTACCTCATTCCAAAAGTATTTTCTAACTATAGCTTCTCTCCCTTCATTTTCCAAAATTTTATTACAAAATTTAAAATGTTCATACTTATATGTTTATTTGGAGTGTTCCCTATATCAGCTCAAAGAGTTTCAGTTTTCTACCACACAGAGAAATAGGTTAATATGTTAATTTTGGAAATGTTGAGCCCCTCACTCAGCCAGTTCTTCAAATCCCACTTATAAATTTCAAATTTTAAGATCTACTTGGATATCTTCAGGAGTCCTTATATTGGGTTGCAAATTTAAATTTTCTATCACACCTAAAAGGTTTTTTATAACCTCCCTTCCCATATTTCCCGAGGTCCTATTTAAAATTTACAATTTTTAGGTCTGGTTGCACAAATATCAAATTGATTCTTCAACCGCCGGATTGTCAATCAGCTTGATCCTAGATTAATAAATTTTGGGTTGCAACAAAGTTAATTAAGGGTCAAAATCTCCAATCACCTGACTATGGTTTTTATCAAATAACCAAGTAAAACAAACATGACATCACTGTAAAAAAAACTCTATTTGGGATATCTTACTAGGAACTTACCTAAAGCCATACATAATATTTCTTTGGTAGCTTAGTCCAGTGATCTTTATACCATACTGGATGTACATAAACACGCCTCTTGAGAAGGACCACAAATCGTTACGTTCAAGTTTGTCGTCTGCTTTATTATTAGGGGATAGATTTAACTGTTTCTTTGAATGTTCTTGTTCAAAAACATGTCTCTAATGAATATGAATGTTATTTTTTGTAAATAGTGTAGTATTATATCACACTATACTGAGTATAGATTTACATCAAAGGATATACAATTCAGTTTTATAGGCAGTATTGTACAAATACCAATAAAATCTTTAATATATTTATATTTGTAGCTATCATCCATGGTGTTTACATTCTGACAAGACTACAATATATTTAAAGTTGGCTATTAGCTTGTATATTGCTTTCAGAAACAATATTATATTGAAAGTTCAATCAATATTATGAAATGGGGTATCTTAAAACTTGAGTACATTTGTTTAGATGACCAATTTTGTGTAGTAGTCTTACTTTTAATCGATCATTTAGGTTATAAACTTGTAGAAAGTATTATTATATCACCAGTTTAAAAAAAATAGTTGTTTCATATCTTTTATATTGCTTTCAGAAATTATATTATGTTGAAAGTTCGATAGTTATAATGAAACACGTTAGCTAAAACCTTTATTAAATTTGTTTGAACGACATAATTTGTCTATAATTCTTACGTTCATAACTAGGTTATAGGCTTTTAGGAAGTACGGTTCCACTACACCCTAATTTTGCTAAGAGCCCTGATATGAAGACTTTATTTCATACGAGAATCCTCTTATATATTAGTATGTTGATACGTATGATAAACAGCCATTTAGAACGGAAGTAGAAATTTCCATCTGGACGGTATTTTATCCTACATAAATACTAATCAAAATCATAATATATTGGCCTACCCCAACTTATTTAAAGGAAAAACTAACTAGTTTCGAACTTTTTTATGCTCTTTAAAACAATTATAAACACATTTATTTCATTGACTTATCTCAAATATTCCATCAAATTAGTGAACAAAGTAAAAATGACACGTTGCCTTTTATGTGTCTAAGAGAGGAAGAGATCCGCGAATGTTTCTCTCTCTCTTTTACAATGTTATGCAGACGACAGCATGAAAATTTCAGCCGCAGGTGTCCATCCAGTTATATTATAGAGATCATCGGTTTAGTTAGTCTGATATTTATATAGTCATTTAAAAAAATTGCAATCTCGGGTAGGTTTTAAATAAATGTGTAGTGATATTAATAAATATACACAATTCAAACATTATTTAATTATGATTAAATAAAAGCTAAATTTATTTCCTTAAGTTGCTTTTGATCTCAATTGTTCTATAACTTCGTTGTATAGTTGAAAAACTTCATCTTTAAGACGCCATAATTGACACTACAATTCTTAAAAATAAGTCAAACTCAAAATAAATATATAAAACACACACCTTACTTTTATTAATCATTTAATTAAGGATGCGAAGATTAATTCATTTATTAAAACTTATAGGTTATGTCTCCCATCAACATACTAATCGGATAATCAAAACAATTGATGGTACAGAATTGGCTGGTTAGCTTTATCAGAGCTTTGATCATTAATCACCTCCTAATTGTTAATGGTGTAATCGAAATTGAGGTTTAAGACACTTATTGGAGATCAACTTACATCTTATATCAGATTGAGCTACTGATTATTGTTTGTGCAATCACCCCTTAGACTTTTATGTGGTACCTTTACTTTCCATCCGAGTTTTCCAATACACTAGAAAATAGTTTATTTGATTAGTTTTGGAAATTTTTAACTTCTCACCTATACATCCATTTTTCTAACTACTTTTAAACAAATTTCATTTTTAAGACTTATTTGGTTAATTCAAGTTGTCCTTTTACTTGACTTGAAATTTATATTTTATGCCACACCCAAAAGTTCTGTTTATGTTTATACCCTGTCCCCTATTTTCTGGGACCCCACTTAAAATATTTAAGTTTTAAGAATTCTATAATTATTTGGAGTGATTCCTTTAACTGCCTAATAAATATCAATTTTCTGCCATACTTATAAATAATTATTTCTGTTTTGGTAATTTTGAACCCCTTTCTCACACTTTTTTTCCAATACACTTTTAGAAATTAAAGATATAATTATTATATATTTGGTTATCTGGATTTGTCTCTCTACCTTTCTGGCAAATTTTAATTTTATACCTCTTCTTTAAAGTGTTTTTTCTAATTATATCCTCCCCACCCATTTCCTAGAGCCCAATTTTGAATTTTCCCATTTTTAGATTTTCCTGATTATATGAAGTAATTCTTCTACTTTCCCGCGAATTTTCAGCTTTCCGGCTTACCTGTAAGTACCTTATCGTTTTCTGAACACACACTTACTTTCTGTTATATATTATACTACTATAAAGCCACATGGCTGACACATTCACTGACATTAATGTTTACTCATTTCCAGATGAGCTAGAAACTTGAAATTTGGCAAACTTATAGATTTTAGCCTGTAACTGACGGTAAAATTCCAAAAAGTTTAAAAAAATCATTTTTAACCCCCGAAAAAAATTCAAAATATCAGAGCAACTTTAAAGTCGGTGTGGACCTTTCTTTGGAGGTCTCTTGTGGCTAAACGGTAAGACCTATCAAAAAACGGCTCTGGAATTACATTAGTTTACATCTACTTGCAAAGAAAATGCACCGGAGGTTTGGGGGCAGAGCCCCCAACGATCAAGGCTAGTATGATATACATAAATATTAGTAGAGTATAAGTACCCATTCGGGTTGTACGCATACAGTACTTTTGCTAATGGAATGGGGATGAAGAAGATTTAGAGGAAATGTATGGAGAAGAAGTGGGGAACCCTTTAGGAAAAACCACTGGATACCGATGTGGGTTTTTGAACTGTTCTTAAAAAGTAATTATATATAACATACATAAATTATACAATAGCTACGCCCATATTATATAAAATATCCATATTAAGCTCAATAAACATACATGTATTTAACAAACTATAAGATCATGCATGGTACACCGACTGAAAATTTTTTTACACTAATGAAGTAGTTCCGAGAAAATGATAATTTAGAGGAAATGTTGGCTCATTTGCATGAATATAGAGTGAAGAAGTATTTAGAAAAAAAACCTTTAGTGTCCCTGTCGGTATTCAAACTCCAACCTCCTTATCATAGGCAAAAAAAACTCAACAAGACCGACTTTTTGTACATTTGACCACTGGTTCGGATCTGAGTGCCATAAATTCCAAATATTTATTAGATTATTGCTTTATCCGGCTTCCTAAATACCTCAATGGCCCTCTTGATGGCATTTCAGTGTCATCATTTTAGACTATTTCTAGACCTTCATCTGCCTCGTACTATAAACCCTAGTGTATAATATAACACACCAACCTGTTTAGATAAAACAGAAAAATCTGACTCAATGGGGTACATTGTCTTGATTTTTTTTAACAATTTTTCTTAAACCGGTATTAAATTACCACATTTAGGTAGCACATAATTATTTTTGATAGCGACTATACGATGACCTCATTTTCATGAGTATTTACCAAATTAACCCACTTTATTCAGCAGAATTAACAACAAACATAAACAGCTTTATTAGTGCCTTTAGCCGAAAATTAACCCAACCAAAATAAATAGCCAATATAATTAGTGGCAATGCGTTGTTGGGATTTTTTTGCTCTTTTTTTCTTACTACCTGTTCAGGTTATACGCATATATGATGATTACTTTAATGGGTTATAGATGAGGAAGGAAGAATTTTAAAGGTAATCTACCCACATTTGTGTGGAAGGAGAATGAGAAATCATTTAGTGAAAACCGTCCTCAGTGCACCCGACCGGGATCCTAATCCCGATCTCCCTGTCATCAACATCTTGCTTCGTTCAAACCAAGAGTTACTAATGACACTTTTTGTAAATACCACGTCTTTCTATCCGTACGGGCTATCCACATATTTACACCAATTGGGTTTATAGAGATAAAATTTAGAAAAAACTATCTTCAGTAAACCCATCCGGAATTCAAACCCTAACCTCCCCATTATCGGCAACACAGATTAGACGAGGTTGACACCTTAACCCACGTGTCCAAGGGTGCGATTAACGATTTATAGTAGTGGTTAGTGATCAGAAGGTTAGCTTAGAGAGTTTACACTCATATTGGCGTGGAGAGATAATGTAAAAGCAACTTTTGATGGGGTTTACAAGTATAATCAAAGGCGTGCAAGTTCCATCAAGACCCACGTCTTGGATGTATCAGCCCCCCTGGGGGTATTATCATTGTTGGCATAATCTAGTGCAAGTGTAATAGCTGACTACTGTGCTAACAAGTCTAACGAAAGAGTTTAAGTAAGATGAATGCAAAGTAAACGCACCAGCATTCGCCGAGGGATGGGTATCAACATTGTTAAATGAAGAAAAATCTCGTGCAAAGTGCCGTGGACAGAACCTCAAGCCCTCGAGAGCTGAGCAACCTAGAGCGTAGCTAATTATCTGTAGGTGTTTGTGTTAGCAGAGGACAGAACTTAAATACACCCCAACCAAACTATTGCCATAACCAACGAGATAATGTCTTTTTAATGTTTGCGTTATCTGCCTTCCCTTTTTCTTACTCACCTCCGCTCATTAAATGTTAGGCCAAAGCGTATTAAATTAATTCATCGATGTTTTATCAACCCATTTTTACCTGTGTCATAAAATGTATCGTTTACTAAAATCAGAACATTATAATATGTTTAAAATTCGAAGAAAAAGTTAAACTTCGTAGTATTTTCATTGGAATTCATCAATGAGCTAATTATTCAGGGTGGTATCGGAAATTGGAATGATTATCGTATACGGAAAGGGGGAAGAAGAAACCGTGTTCGATGAAAACTTGGTGTGGCCGGTGTAGGGAGCTCATTGATCCTCTCTGCAGGCTGCACCCCAGTCCTCCCCTTCCTCCCCACAACAACCCCTCTGCCCCCTTAGACACCCTTGTGAGAGAGCAGCGCAGTCTCCGGGAACGACCGCACCCACCCGGGCGGCCAGCGTTATTACACTCTGTTGCAAAATAGTGTTGTTAATACGCCTCACGCAGTAGTAGCTTGAATGCTTGTCATTATATTTTTTTACTCCGACACACACGTGGTACATCCCTTCTCTGAGTTATATTTTACCTCGTGAGGATAGAATTATTGGACCCTATCCCGTAGGTCAGAATATCATTCATCACATGTTCCACCGAAATTTATAAAAACCAAAACATTCTATCTTTTTTGAAGTTCTTAGTTGATGTTTTCATTAGCCTTGGGTTGGCTTACTCTTCCATTTATGATATAGCCGTGATAGGTTGGTCTCAACTGTTTTCTAGAACTTTAATAATGAAAAAATGAAATTAAACGAAATTATTGGCATTGGTACTTTTGTACATGAAATTATATTTACCACCGTATAACAATCACTCTATTTTTAAAAGATACCACAAAACTATTCACTAACGTTAATCACATACTAAAATTGAATTATAAAATAATAAGCCAGAGTAAAGATTGTTATCGTTTTTTATTTAGAAATAATACGTGATTTATGATACTAACATAAAATAAATGTCAAAGTATATCAATAAGTGTTTGGCACAAAACTGAATAATTAATTTTCTAGTACAGTTTTTCAACAGGGAAAAATTCGTTTACACTTCTAAGGATGATGTTATAATTTGAAATCTTGACTTTTGAGCTGAGACTTCGAGATTTTACTTGAGTTGAGTCGTGACCTTTTTTTCACATTGTGAATGTTGGGGTATTCCCTCTTTGTTACTCAGTAAGCCATTTGTGTGTACACGCGGTTCATTCAGCATCAAGCATACGTAGCGTAACTATCAGGATCATTCAGTAAAGGGGTGTGAAATCCTTCCATTATTTTAATATTTACTGACCATGCAGTAAAAATAAAGTATGGACATTCACGAGCAGAAATATCATCATAGTCTCCCAAGATGTGAGAAATTGGCTAATGAAATGCAGTGGAAAATATCACACTGGCATTTAATGTGAGTTTGGATTGTCCATTTGAGTGTTAATTGACCCGTAGTAAAATATGTTTAACATTTTAGAGAAATTGGATGAAAACTGCTTTTAATGTTCTTTTTCTTAAAAGACGGCATCTTAATTTTTCTTACCAGAAATTTGGAATGGATAAATAAATTAAATTTTCAAATAAGTATTTCCAAATAATTTTAATCATTTTAAGTGTAAATCCATTGTTTTTTGTATAATTTTATGTTAAAATATAAATAACCAATATTATTGAAGTTCACCATACGTTTCTAAAGTTTTTAATGTGGTCCTGGTCGCAAAAAGGTTAAGGATCCGTCAACTAAAATCACTGAAAATGGCCCGTTAAAAGCTCGTGTTTGTTTTTTCCCAGATCCGGGAAGACTGGAAGTACGTCGCCATGGTGATCGACAGACTCCAACTATACATCTTCTTCCTGGTGACGACGGCGGGTACCATCGGCATCCTGATGGACGCTCCACACATATTCGAGTACGTTGATCAGGACCGCATCATCGAGATCTAAGAGGGGTCTCTCGCCCCCGCTCCTTCCCCCCCATCAACAGGACGCTCCTGCTCAGTGACACAGTGTGTGTACCGTGTGTGTCAGAGGACAGTGACCTTTTGACCTCTTATAAGTGAAGAAGACGACGACGATGAACGACGGCAAGCATTGATGGGCCTACCTGGGTTATTTATATCGAGTGCGGGCGGCCGAGCCGAGATAACAGTCACATGTTTTTTCATTCGCTTTATTTTATTTTATTTTGATTTTTTGTAATTTTTTCATTTACTTACTGTCTTGTGGGTGCACGCGTTGTTTTAGAGGGTAGTGGACACCATGGTAGGCCTTTTTTTACTAGAAAAAAACACAAGATATTTTGCTTTGTCCTCTGAAGAAACCGGAGGTATCCTCCATTTCGGCGAATGATAAGCAATACCTGCTCACACTCAGAAGTTATCTGAGATAAACTTGTACATTTTTTGTAGTATATACACAATGTGTATGTATAAAAGAAAAACAAGTTGAGTTTATTCGAAACTATTTTTTTTTCCTCGAATGAGATTTTTTTATCTCAATGCAGAATAATAGTTTTTTTTTAAGTACGTGCTACTTTTTTTAATTCCTTGTAGTCTTCAGTTTGTATTCGATAAGCAAAAATCTGTGAAGCTCAATGTAAAAATATATATTGTAATTGACGGCAGTAGCCTAGTAACGAGTTAGGGCCTAAACAAAATGTTTATAGGCTCGGTCGGACGTTAGGCCTAAAAGAAAACACAGATCTTGATGTCTTCCGCTCAGGGGCATAGAAAAAAAAAAAAATTCACATTCATTCTTCCCTGAGGTTTTAAATGGTTGCACACAAAACTGTGAGCTGTGGTCGTTGAATTGCATGCGACTAGTTTGTGATGATGGATCGACAATCGAGAGGATGTTTCTCGGCAAGCTGAGGTGGTTTAGAGAAGGACTTGGCCTTGACATTGAGCCAAGGTCACACCGCCCACTTGCAAAGAACTCCCCTTTAAAAAAAACTCAACCCACTCTTGTTGAAAGTGGTAGGTTTCCCCCCAAACCCCCAACCAATGCCGGACTAATGCTCAATAATTATGAAATATATGATTATATAATATATAAAATATAAAAAAAAGCGTTCTCTAAATAAATTGTTCATTTCGTGCTGTGTACTCCGATGTCGTGAAAAAAAAGGTAGACCCTGCACGAAGTACAGTGTCTACCTCCCACTGTCCGGAAAATATAACATGAAATAATCTTCATTTTGTAAATGGTTATAAAAAAAATGAAATGAGAAAAAAGTTTTAAAAAAATTAAAGAAAAAAAAGTAATATATTATTATTTCGATTTAAAACAATCTTAAATGGTTAGGTGCATTTCTAGATAGTTTCTAGTATGGGAAATAAATAGAGTGTGTATAGTTAGACCCTCCACGTTCGCGTCTGCTGTTACCCACTCACTTTAGTGTGGAATATATTAAATATCGACTAGTAGACTACTTCTAAAACGATTAATTGATATAATAAAATAATTTTAGTTGTTTTCACACTTAAGTTTTTAAAAACGAGTTTTGGATTCAAAATAATAATAATACGATAATTAAAAAAAATGAGTCCAAGACCCTCCCATAACAAATGATCGCAAACTAAATCGTCAAAAAAAAATAACAACCGTAAAATCGTTTTATTTATTTTTGGTGACGATGGCTCATAAAATCAATAGAAATCTGTAATCTTCAAACTGGAATTATTTTAAACAAAACACATAACAAAATATGGAGAACATAATAAACTATTTTTATTAGTGTTTTTATTTTGTTACTGCCTATATACTCCCTTTAAATAATAATATTTAAAAAAAAAAGAACTGACACCTTTTAAAGCTCTAAAAACTATAGGTTGAGGACACATCTTAAACCAGAATGTGATTATGAGTCGTCTAAATGGGAGTGGACCTACAAGATATATATAATAAAAACCATCTGAAGATCGCAGTAATTTTGCACACTTGAGTAATGTTAAACCATGTAGTAAAATATGCGGAAATGTTTGTCCAGTTTTAAAAGTAAATATTGATCAGTCTTGTAAATAATTAATTATCTTTCCTCCAATTTATGTTCTAATTTTCCTGTCTATCCTCCATACCTTTTCATCACTCTATGTACTCAAATCAATCCTTTAATAACGCACTTTGCCCGTTTCGCTAAACCCAATACACAATAAAATCTTAACCTTATCTTAAAAAAAACATAACATACAAAATGAAGGGCCCTAAAACTAAATACTATTTTTTGAGCCAATCAAATAAATTAATCTTTCTGCTCAATTTAATTTCTACATTTCACACGAAGTAAATTTTAAGAAAAAGTAATTATTTAAGCCCAACAAACTAGGTAACGTGCTGTGGTTCGCAGGAAATACACTTTATTTAAATTACTACCAACACAATTTGAATCCTTTAAATTGTCAATTGAGGTTGTTATGTGCAATCTTTATTCAGAACAAAAGACGTACCACACAACTATATTTTGAGTCGACAATAATAAACTGTTATTTAAAGTTCATACATAAACATTAAAAATAACTCAAAATAGTGAAAATTATTTCACACAAGAAAAAAAAAGGCTGTGTTATTAAAATTTCTTGACAATGACTTACTCCACATTGTTGCCATGCCATTTAGTAGGTCTGTCTTTCTAGAATTTTAACTAATATACGAAATGTAAAAAAAAAAATGAAAAAAAATTCAAATACAACGTGTCTATTTTCATAATATCAGATTCTTAGTTGTAGTTGTATTAAAAATAAAACATAATGTTTTATTCACTCGTTATTAAACAGACATTTTGTTTAGAACACACCCGCAAATAAAAGGCTCAAGAGAAAAACAAAATACTGCAATTGAATTATAGTATCACTTTATGTCAGTTGGGTTTGAGACGAATTAACACGTGTTTTTTTTATAGGCAAGTGGAGCTGCCAGTCATCAACTTTCACTGATAAAACAGATGACATTGTGGATTGCTTGTTTCATATCAACCAGCATCTCTTAACTAATGACATCACATGAAAAGTAGATCCGGACTGCGTGGCTAGTATTTTTGTTTGCCCCTAAGAAAGCATGAATGTCAACTCTCTATTAGATGAACTTTTTAGAGATCAAAATAAGTAAATGTAGATAAGCTAAGAGTAACCAAATATCACTATATATTTATTATTTTATACTTTTGAAATACATGATGAAAATGTAATAAGGAAGCAATATTAACCATATTTATAGAATTCAATATGAAATAATTAGTGTAAAAAACGTATACTAGGAAAGAAATTATGAGAAATTACAAAATTTAAGTGAAATTACAAAATTTTACTCTGATATGTCATTATAAATTAATTGAATAGAAAGTTTGTTAACTATACAAATACGATTTAAGATATGAATCACAATTAAAATAACACATTAAAAATGTGAATTCAAGGTCACAATATGATAACAAGTAAAATTATGACAAGAAAACACAACTAATTAAACATAAATTAAACCATATGGGTAAATTAGTATTGATTGACTAGAGGAGTAAAATTTTTAATATAATTTCAAAGAATCATTAGAAAAAATTAAAATTTTAAAAAAGTTGAGAAAATATTGAAGTATATGATATTAAATTGAATTCTATTTTCTTATCTGAATTCCCTTGCTCCGTTATAGGCGTCGTTGAGACGGCCTAAGAATACAACATGTTTCGGCACATCTACGGCGCCATCATCAGGACATTTGACTATGCCTGAGTGAGTTGTTCCAGTGAATACCAGAAACGAAACTCTAATTATTTCATATTGAATTCTATAAAGATTTTATACTTGATTTGCTTCATTTCCTTTGTTGTTATCTATTACTTATTTATATTTTCATAAAGGTTCATTATCTTTTATTTTATGGTTTTAATATTGTCCATTTTAGTTTTTATTTAGGGATTATTTTAGCGTTTTTAGTTAAGACATCTATATTTTTAGTTAACTTATAATTACCTAAGGCTCATGTTGACGCTCCTCTTTCTGGTTCAATAATTTTAGATGGTGTTCTTATAATTAATCGGAGATATAGTAATATTTGGTTATTATATATATATATATAATAACCAAATATTACTATATCTCCGATTAATTATAAGAACACCATCTAAAATTATTGAACCAGAAAGAGGAGCGTCAACATGAGCCTTAGGTAATTATAAGTTAACTAAAAATATAGATGTCTTAACTAAAAACGCTAAAATAATCCCTAAATAAANATTAATTATATATATATATATATATATACAGTATATATGTATAAATAATATTTTGTTATTATATATATATATATGTGTATAAATAATATTTGGTTATTATATATATATATAAATAATATTTGTTTATTATATATATATATATATGTGTGTGTATAAATAATATTTGGTTATTATATATATATATATAGTTATATTTAGTTACTATATATAGTGATATTGTGATAATGGATACTCTCAGCTCTATATATATATTACATCCATCACTGTTTCCAGTCTATGGCCTGGGTCAGTTATTTATTCAAGCCATATATTTTCCACTACCGGCTGGCTAGGTCTGTCGTAGCTTAATATGTCTTATAATCTATCTTAAGACTAGGACAGGCACAACTTCCAGTCTCCGGCCGTCCATATATCAATGTGATAATGTAAACCCACATTTTCACCCGCGGTAAATTTTCGGTTACGCTGGGAATCGAGCCCGGCACCCTTAGCTCAGTAGGCAGACACTCTACCGACTGAGCTAAGGTGTCGGACTTGTGTTTTTATATATGTATACATACAGGAAATTTCTAGCTTCTCTGCCCAAACTTAAGCCACAGCATCGATGGGAAGAAATAAACATAAAATCCTAGTAAAAAAAAAAAGTTAGGCAAAATAATATTGTAGCCTGCTTCGGTGACCGCATGATCTAAATTCTAAAGCACTATTCTCGCCCTAGACTAGACTGCCGATGACGGGGAGATCGAGGGTCGAATCTCGGTCAGGTGTATTGAAGATGGTTTTTCCAAAATGGTTTTCACTCTACCTCCACCCAAATACGGATACACTTCCTCAAGATATAACCTTGGTCAACCCTAAAGTCATTAACTCACATAGCACATAAACGTATAACCCAAACGGTTAGTAAGATGCGGTGCTAAATAATCTATAATATTGTATTACTAAATGTAAGTTGAAATTAGACGCGACAACGCCGGGAGTAGCCTACGCAGCTGTAAGTACGTACGTGAACAGCAAGTTGCATATCACAAGGCGGGAACATCACAGCGAATGTTCAAAACTCCCTTCCCGACTTGGTCACTGTTGTGACCGTCGATTGCATTTGATGTGGACCTGCCCTTCAGCACATGTTTCTCACGGCCGGGCACTTCTGTAGTACAAAATGACCTTTCGGACTTTATTACTAGTATATTATATTTATTTCTGCCCACAGATGCTCTGATGTAAGTTTGGTCAGAGAGTTTGGAAACACACTGTGTGTATGTGTATGTGTATGTGTGTGTGTGTGTAACTACTTTTAAATTTCACCGTATTTTACCGCCCATCCGTGTTATACACATTTAACTATGATCTTCGTGAAGAAGGTATAATGTACCTGTATTTGATTGAAGTGAAAGTGGGAAACCATTTAGGAAAATCTACTCCCAGTACACCCGACTGGGACTTAAACCCCAACCGTCCAGTCAACGGAAACTCAATCAAGACAAGACTGATGCCTTTATCGGAGTGTCCAGTGATGAGGGTCATTATGTAGTTACTTTGTACAGTGCCAACAAAATAACGTGATCTTCTCACACTTAGATTTGACTGAAAATCTTGATAGTAGGCCTACTTATTTACCAAATTAAAAAAGGGGGGAGGTCCTCAATTTGAACTGTATGTTTATCTTTATGTTTGTACCTTTGTCCCCACAAAATTAAAGAACGGTTAACCAAGCCGGATATAGCGTTTTGTATATGGTAAAGCATTTTTCAACTTGGGTTTTAAGACTTTTTTTTACTAACGTTCGTGTTATAAGCTTATTTATCACTTACGCTAATGTGTTAGGAATGAGGAAGGTAGAATTTAAAGGAAGTACCCACATTTTCGTAGGAGGGTGAAAACCATTTAAGAAAAACCATTCTCAGTACACCCAACCGGGATTCTAACCCTAATCTCCTCCTCCTCATAACAAAATTAATTAGAACCTCCTTAATGAAATAAAACAAAAAATGTTCAACAAAAACAAATACATGAAGAACATGATGTAGTGTAGTAAGGAAACGTATTTATATTATAAAAGTAGAATTCAATATAAAATTACAATTATGGTAGTTGAAATTAAAGTTGAAATAATGATTATAATAACAATATTAATGTATTACAATGTAACCTAAAAAGAACTGAATGTGGATTAATTAGATATAAATTGATTAGATAAAAGAATATATTGACAATGGATATGATTTTACAAGAATAGGACCATCTTACATAAAACATGAATATATAACATATTAAATTAATAAATAAATTAAAAATTAAAAAACATAATATTTTAGGTTAAGATGAATAAGTAAATATGACAAGAATCAAAAAATATAATATTTATTAAATTATTGATTGTTGAGGATTGATAATGATGATTTAAAATTTATATTTTAATACTGAATTCTGGCTTATCTGCTTTAATGCCTTTGTTCCTTTTTTTTTTCTTTATGGCTGGTGTAGTTTCAGCCCAAGTTGCTACATGTTTCGGCGTGTCAATACGACGCCATCATCAGGCTATATAATATATATTTTAATCAATAGCCTGATGATGGCGTCGTATTGACACGCCGAAACATGTAGCAACTTGGGCTGAAACTACACCAGCCATAAAGAAAAAAAAGGAACAAAGGCATTAAAGCAGATAAGCCAGAATTCAGTATTAAAATATAAATTTTAAATCATCATTATCAATCCTCAACAATCAATAATTTAATAAATATTATATTTTTTGATTCTTGTCATATTTACTTATTCATCTTAACCTAAAATATTATGTTTTTTAATTTTTAATTTATTTATTAATTTAATATGTTATATATTCATGTTTTATGTAAGATGGTCCTATTCCTGTAAAATCATATCCATTGTCAATATATTCTTTTATCTAATCAATTTATAACTAATTAATCCACATTCAGTTCTTTTTAGGTTACATTGTAATACATTAATATTGTTATTATAATCATTATTTCAACTTTAATTTCAACTACCATCATTGTAATTTTATATTGAATTCTACTTTTATAATATAAAAACAAATACCTAGAGAAAACTCTCTAAAAAGAAAGAAATAATTGTTCGCTCCAAATAACTCAAAAAATACTAAAAACGTTCAAATTATTTTGTAAAAAAATCATTTATACACTCTTTACCTACTTTACACTAAGTGTTTGCATAGTCACCAGCGAAATCCAAACATTTATCATGTTAAGTGACCAGCTTTTGAAAACACTTTTCGATTAAATTTACTGTAATACATTTCATCCACTCCATCACAGCTTATTTCCCATCTTCGTCGCTGACAAAACAAAGACCAACTAAAAATGTTTTCGGATCAAGAAACAGGTGGTAATCGCTAGGCACGAGGTTGGGGAGATGTTGGTGATCAAAGATTTCCCACAGAAACTGGTCGAGCAATTCGCGCGAACAAATATCAGCATGGGGTCACCCGTTTTGATAAAGCAGACAAACAAAACACCATCTATGGTTAAACCTAGTCTTTTGATCTGAATCGCACGCCATAAATTACTGAGTTTTAGAGCATTTTCCTAGTCCGCCGTGGCATAAATTTGATCAGCAGGACACCTTTTTAACCGACTTCGGAAGGAGGAGTGTAATGTGGTTAGGTGTAATATTTGTTTGTTACCACTTTTTGCCTAAACTAGTCAACTGATTAATTTGGTGTACGTGGTATCAAAAGATTTGTTATGATCTCAGGAGCGGTCTTATTTATATTATTCTCCCATGGAACAATTAGGGGACGCACTAGAGCACAATTTATTAGTTTTAGGTGTTAAGTTTTCGAAAGTGACAAGCATGTGTGGTTATCAGTTTTAAAACTGTTTCACAAAAAATAATCAAATAAAATAATTAGTTAAAAAACAAACAAAAATCCTACTATGGAAAAGGCTTGCTAAAATAAAAACCGAAAATATATTTGGGATATTTTCTTTTAGCCTATAAATATGAGGTATTCACTCGGGTATTTATTAGATATAGGTATACATGTAAAGTGTGAATAGTTACAGAACGTCGTTTAATTCCAGTAGGGCATCCTACCCTCCCTTATTTTTATGTATGTGGAGTATGTTAGTTAAGATACAGTACATACCTACAAATAAGGTCACTCGGTCTGCTAAGGCATTAAACTTTGATATCCTGTAACTATTCACACTTTATATGTATATCCATAGCTAATAAATAGCTAAGTGATTACCTCATAGTTTTAAGCTAAAAGAAAATACCTCCAACTTATTTTTACGTTTTTAGTTGTTTTTTTCCGTAGACGGATTTTTTTATTGATTATATAATTGCATAAAAAGAGTAAAAACGTTTTAAAAATTCACTTAAAGCGTTTATTGGAACTTATCCTGCTTCGGAGATTCGAATACGATCAATGTTTAATCCCAGGTAATAGATAACAAATAAATGTTTTAGATGCTATTTCATTGTGATCAAAAATAGATACAAATAATCATTGTGATACTGCTACAAAATTTTAATGTGGAGGCCATGCGATTCTTAAAGTGAGTTTTCAATTTGTTTTCATTTGTTTGAAGTATTTAAGGTGCACTTTTTGAACCGACTGATTGTATCAGCACACGACTTATAGACCAACTTAAATCTAGACCAGACACAACATCCAGACCCCGGCCGTTAAGTCATCACTGTGAAAGGAAAAACCCACATTTCACCAATGATAAATTTTTCGGCAATGCCAAGAATCTAACCCGGAAACCTTTTCTCAGTAGACAGACACGCTACCGACTGAGCTAAGGTGTCGGACAAAGTGAGTGTTCGATTGCAAGTTGGGCACCATTTTGATCATAATTTCTGTTACTGAAAATTAAAATAGACCATTTCATGGCCTGGAGAGTGGGAGATATGTGAAAAAAGTCATATAATTAATAAATTGTGTATCCTTTGATTTTTTTAGTTTTTGCGTTGAATTGTTTCAGAAATTTGTCCGTGATAAGCGATGAGCTTTATTTCTCATCCTACACTTTCATCCTGCCTTCATTAAACAACCTACACTTGACATTTCTTCCATTCATCGCCTGTTTTCCATACACTTCAGTAACTTGCCTATGCATCTCAACCAAAGATGCTTTGCATTTAAAAATCATATTGCTGCCTGCAACTCACAGCTGGAGGAATTTTAGTCTTTGGCGTTTGTCATAAAACGAGATATAGAGCTGGTAAAGACAGGAAAACGCATGTTCGACGTTAACTAAACATATGCAGGATTTATCTGAAACATTCAAACAAACTTGGGCAGTTAATTCTTAAGTTAAAACAAGAAGGATTGATATAAGCAACCCAGGGTCCATCTCAAATATCAAGGGCGCTATACAGCTCTAAAGGTCGAGGTAAAAACGTTAGTATGTAATATATTATGAAAATAGTATTTTTATTTATTTATTTTTACTTAGCATCGCGTCTTACTACCCGTTATACCCATTATACGTTGTTAACTTTATAAGCTCGAAACTAAAACATACTATTCAATAATTTCAAATTGTATTACGTAATTTTGCATTCAATATTCCTGTGAAAATAGATGAATAAATGTGCAGTACGCAATACACACAGACACAGGTGCTTGTAAATGGTTGTACGACTGCGCGGTGAAGCAGCACAGCAATGGTGGCTGCCTACCCGGCAGGCATAAACACTTTTATTTGAAATCAAACATGTGTTCTTATCACAAAACGGGGAGAGCTAGACAGTTTCTCTTAGAGACTTTTTTTTTTGTTAAATTTACTTCATTTTTTGTTATCTGAAGTCAAACATTGGTAATACTTACTGTGACATGTGTTATTGCAGAAATAAGGTTGTAAGCCCCATCGGTTGTTTTTTTTACATAATGGAGATGTGTAACAGGTACAGTGCATTTAGTTAATTACTGATTACGGTTTATATAATAACTATTCAAAAATTCGTTTTACTACCGCAAGCAGTTTTCATAATATCTTACATAATAAAGTCTTTACACCAACCTTCATATTCTCAAGATCAAACGGCCCAAATTTGTTGTAATGTTTTAGATACCCGCTGACCTCGCTTAGTTACGCACGGTCCATTTTCTGGTTTGTTAAGCGCGTTCGATTGTTTCTTCACGGAAGCACTTAAAAATCCCAGCCACCTAGCCTAACTAAACATAATCTAATATGACGCGAGCGAGTGCAAGGTATCAATCAGCGCAAGCTACACAGTTTGTTTGTCTGATTGTGAATTAAATTTGCAATAGCTTCCCCTGGAGGCACGAGCCAATATTAAAGGAATAAGAAGTGCTTCACGAGACGACATTATATGTGTAAATTATTTGCCCACCTGCGTTTCTCAAATAAATGTCATTGTTAGATGAGACAATGGACACTTTACTAAAATTACGTGGGTTATACCAAAATGTATATGGTTGGTAAAATTGATACTGGCAATAAGGGAGTAGTATACCCTCTTTTGATAACACTATGTGAGGAACTATTTGTCAAATGAATGATGAGTGAAAGGGAGAAGTTTAGCTATTGATTCTTTTAGCAAAATTATGTGAAGAATTATTTTCAAATTAATGCTGATGAAAGGAACAGTTTAGAGATTGCATCATTTGATAACATTGTGAAGAATTATTTAACACCCACTTCGGTGGCCGCATGGACCAAGGTGCTACTTTCACAATAGACTAAACTGTCAATGACGGGCAGGTTGTGGTTCGATCATGGTCGTATGTACTGAGGGTGGTTTTTCTTAGATGGTTTCCCGCTATCTCTCCATGAAAACGCTGGTATATATCCTCTACATTTAACCTTTCTCATCCCTAGCTCATTAGCGTAATTAGTATATAAGCGTTTAACCCAAATGAGCAGTAATACAAGGTTCTAAAAAAATTATTTGTCAAATTAATACTTATGTATACGGAGAAGCTATGTTGCTCCTTTGATAATGGTATGTTATGTTATCATGTTATCCTATCCTGTGAGGAACTATTTGTCAAATAAATACGGATGGAAATGGAGCAACTTTGAGGAGATATTTGTCAAATGAATATTGATGGAAATGGAGCAACTTTGAGGAGATATTTGTCAAATGAATACTGATGGAAATGGAGCAGCTATGAGGAGCTCTTTGTCAAATGAATACTGATGGAAATGGAGCAACTTTGAGGGGATATTTGTCAAGTGAATACTGATGGAAATGGAGCAACTTTGAGGAGATATTTGTCAAGTGAATACTGATGGAAATGGAGCAACTTTGAGGAGATATTTGTCAAGTGAATACTGATGGAAATGTAGCAGCTATGAGGAGCTCTTTGTCAAATGAATACTGATGGAAATGGAGCAACTTTGAGGAGATATTTGTCAAATGAATATTGATGGAAATGGAGCAGCTATGAGGAGATATTTGTCAAATGAATACTGATGGAAATGGAGCAACTTTTTGAGGAGATATTTGTCAAGTGAATACTGATGGAAATGGAGCAACTTTGAGGAGATATTTGTCAAGTGAATACTGATGGAAATGGAGCAACTTTGAGGAGATATTTGTCAAGTGAATACTGATGGAAATGGAGCAACTTTGAGGAGATATTTGTCAAGTGAATACTGATGGAAATGGAGCAACTTTGAGGAGATATTTGTCAAGTGAATACTGATGGAAATGGAGCAGTTACGAGGAGATATTTTTTAAATAAATACTTATGGAAATGGAGCGATTATGAGGAGCTGTTTGTCAAATTAATACTGTTGTAAATGAAGCCCCTTTGAGGAGCTATTTTTCAAATGAATGATGATAGAACTGGAACAGCTATGATTAACTATTTATCAAATGAATACTGTGGAGATGGAGTATTTTATATATTGACTCCTTTGTTAACAATCTTTGAATATCAATTTTTCATATTAATATTAATGGAAATAGAACACAAACTATTGACTACTTTGGCAACAACCTGTGAAAAAATCTGTATGTCATATTAATAAAACTGAAGAGAGAAGAGTTTAGTTATCGACTCCTTTGTAAACGATCTGTGAAGAGTTATTCATCGTATTAATAATAATTGAGAAAGAACTTTATCTAATGATTACTTTGGTAACAATCTGTGAAGATCTATTTGCCAAATGAATACTAATATAATGAGGAATTTAGCTATTGTCTGTTTAAGCAATACTTTAGGGCCAACTCTTACATCCAAATGAGCTGCCATTGTATATTTTTTTCTATCACAACGCTATAGCTATAAGCTATTAAATATGTTCTTAGAGGATTAAGAGGGCTAGTTTTAAGTAAATGCAACAGCATTAACAGACAACAACAGACGAAAATTAAAAATATTCTAGTGTGCCCAGTCGGAGAATGAACCTGAATCTCAAGAGTAAAGTACGGTGGATCTACCCCCAGAGGACATTCTAATTAAGATTCACTTACAGAGTCAGATCCAAAGGTTGATTTCATTCCTATCAGAGATATTGATGTCAACATAAATTATCCACCTATCATCAAGGCGTTAACTTCATCTGTTATAATAGATTAAATAAAAAAGCAATTATATATTATAATTACTGTTGTAGTTGCATTTAATAAACATACTTTTCTAATGGAAAAATTACACCTGGACAAGGGAATCGAACCCGGGACCTTTGGCTTAATACGCCGATGCTTTGACCATTGAGCTATCCAGGAATCATCCCGTGACTGTGGTCATTCTTCACTAATATTTTTAAGTCAGAGTCTGTGATGGACGTGTGGGAATCGTCAGCTGTGTGTGTGTATGTGTGTGTGCGCGCGCGTGTGTGTATGTGTGTGTGCGCGTGCGTGTGTGTGTGTGTGTGCGTGCGTGTGATCAATTAAGATCACGAGTCATCAGATAACGCAGCTAGCGGTTGTAATTCTGACCTTAGAGGATAAAGTTTGAATTCAAGATGGGTGCGTCGGAGTGTTTTGGTTTGTTTTTTTATATTAGTGAGCTTACAAAAAGTTTTTAAAAAAAATTTAAAAATAAAAAACCTATTATTTGGTGTCGACATTGATAGTATTTTACTATATACTACCAATATTAATTCGCTGTATTGATAAGTAGAATCAAAAGTGACCACTGAAGATAATATGATTTGACATATTAATTTATGAAAGTAGTTGAAGTAACTTTTGTGATTTTCCGACACAATTCTTCTGATGGTGCTCTCACAATAAGAGAATTTTCGCAATTTAATTGGTTATGTTTTGACCAAGTGTTGCTGGACAAGTTTAAGGACGAACACGACTTTTGGGTTGTATTTGCTACTCAAATATGGCGTTTGGGTAAGATTTTATCAAACAAGTGGTAGGTTCATTTATGTAAGTCTACATGTACCGCAAACCGACAGAAAAAAATTACCAATTTTATGTTGTTATTATTAGATGGACTGGTGTTTATTTTGATTAAGTCTAGTATGTACATAACATTCTTATGTTTTCATAAAAAAATACTTTCAGAAACCCCAAAGTAAGTATGTACGAGTGTACGTGCCTGCATCATATCGAACGCTATTTATTTTAATCATATTAAAACTGTTTTAAAAAAATTTCCTTTCGTTTGCCCTGAAAGGTAGCAAACCTGCCTTGTATGGTTCTACTACAGCGTAACTTATAAGGTAAGAGCATAGTGGATCCCGTAAATGTAACCGGAATATTACTTTGACCGGAAATAATAAATAACTATGTGTACACAATATTGGATATAAATAGTTTATAAAATATATAAAGAAAACAAGTCGTACAGTAGGCTAAGCGTCAGGGAGTGAAATAAGATCCATTTCGGAAATAGTTCTCGGAAATCTGCTAAGTTTTTTAACCTCTTTATATTAGATCTGTAATGAACATACTTAAGTTTTTCCCCTCCTACGAGGTCTGCGTTCGGCGCCATCTTGGTGGCGAAATGGGAGTTTTCACGATTATCTCATTAAACGTTAATTTTATGGTAAAAATTGTTATTATATATATTATTCAGAATAAAATTCTCTATAAAAAAGGTCAACATACATTTTTCGTAAAATTAACTATTTTCAAGCTATAGCTACGAGAAGCCTAAACTTTTCACACAACTGCACGCAATAAAGAGGTTCCTATCTTATATTTCAATTTTTACGTCAAATACTTGGTAATTTTAAAAGCTAAAGTGTTAACGGTGCATTTGTTAATAAATATTAATATAAAAATGCAAAAATATTTATAGTATATACTATTCAGGATAAAATTCTCTATAAAAAAAGGTCTTGAACACATTTTTCTTAGATTAAGTATTTTATAGTTACATCCGCAAAAAGCCTATGATTTTCACACAACTGCACGCAATTAAGGGATTCCCAATCAATCTTTAAATTTTAACGTTAAATCATCCGTAAATATAACAATGTTTTTGTTAATATGTTTATTTATTTAAGTTAAAACCTTTATGGTAATCATAGTGAGTTCTTCACTTTCGTATCCTTTACGCTAAGCTTTGGTTGACACTACACGTGTTAGTCACGAGAAAAACAATAATACACTTTAAGTGTTTTTTATGTGTAAGTAGAATTAATTAAATGAACATTTACATTAAATCAACATACACTGTGACTTATTTGTTGGCCTTTAACGCAGGTGTCAACGAATGACTCATTTGTTTTTGTTACGAGTGTATCTTCTCGCCAGCACATAGTTAGAGAGGGAGGAAAAAATTGCGTGAAATATTTTTAGTCTGGGTCACATCATTTAAGAGCTACTCAAAAATGCGTATATTGTGTCTACCCTTTGTCAATTATCCGCCAAGTAGATATGATACAATACATACTGCATTTCTCAGCTGCGCTGAGAAATGCAGATCATCTAATCAAGGTTGCTTCATTGTGACATTCGATCAGCCGCTTTATATTAAGGCTCGTGATATAATAAATTCCAGCAGTTCTGACTCCGAACTTAGCTCAGTCATTGTCAGACTTCGTGGTTTTCATCTGCTAATGTCTTTCCTCGGTGCAATTGGATACATTATGGATGGACGTGGTTTGCAAGATTTTTTCAATGTCGTATATGCTATTGCATCTACTGACAAAATGTTATCAGGATATGCCTATTCGAGGTCCTTAAGAGGACCAATTTTAGCACACCTGACTTTGGCCAAAGTCATCTTATCGATGCTGAATATAACCGACGAAGAGCACTCAACAGTACTAGAAGTTATTCTTGAAGTTGGAGCACCATCCTTTTTGGATTAAAATGAAGCAGAACCAATTGAAATTATTGTACTAACATTTTCTGATAAATTACTTGAACTCGAGAAAAACGAAGCAACAGCAAAACTTTGGATCTGAAATTTTCATATGGTGACATTAGTAAAACAATTTGTACAAGCTGAAAGAAGTGGAGATTGGTACTTGCATCTGCAAAGTGTACAAAGAATGTTGCCAACATTCCTTAAGAACATACCATCAAATTCAAACATGGTATGGGAACAACAAGAATCCTTTAGTTTGGGGTTGTAAAAATTCAAAGCATTATTTACTTCCTGTAACCACCACCAACAATCCAGCTCCACAAGCACTACTTAAACCATATCTTGTAAATGTATTAAAGGTTGCAGAGCAGCTTGAATCTGTCGTAAGGTTGGTCTCCAATGCTCCACTATTTGTTTTCGTTGCCAGGGACAATCATGGACAATCATGGACAAATATCGCATATGAAGACGACATGGTAAATCACGATGAAGAAGTTGATGTACAATTCGATCACTTGATTTCTGAAGAAACTGATGAAACTGAGGAGGTGGATAGCGACACATTCATCATCCCTTAACACCCAAGAGAATAAAATTGAATTAAAAGCATTGTAGTGAATGAGGACTTACAGGGGAAACCACATGAAAAAAAGTGCGCCATATACTCTATACCGCGTGGTGGTGTGGAAACGAGTATGAATATATGTCTTACGAGTATAAAAACATGAATATGTTTTAATACATTCACTGATTATTTCCTTTCTATTCCCATTAGTGAGTTATGAGCGGAATAAGGGAAACAATAAAATAACTCTATGACTGTAAATGTTTTGACTTACGTTTTAAAAATAAATAAAAACTTTATAATATTTTGTAATAAATATTATTTATTTAGGGTTATAAGACATTAATCTCTTATAACAAATGCACTGGTTACATTTTAGTGGTTAAAATAACGGATCATTTAATGTGAAAATTAAAAAATATATTGGGAACCCCTTTATTGCGTGCAGTTGAATGAAAATCGTAGATTTCTTGCGACTATAACTAGAAAAAAACTTTATTTAAGAAAAATGTGTTCAAGACCTTTTTTATTGATAATTTTATCCTTAATAATATGTATCAAAACTATTTTTAGGGTAAAATTAATGTTTGACAAGATAATCAAGAAAAACGTCATTTTGCCGCCATATTTCCAAAATGGCGCTGAAAACAAACTTCGTAGGAAGGGGAAAACTTGGTATGTTATTGGGAGACCTTTAATAAGGCGAATAAGACAATTTTCAGATTTCCGCAGATTTTTTCCTAATTCAAATACCTGACGCGTGGCCTATAAGCAGTATTAAATGCTTCGGTATGACAATCTTATTTTTGTTGTTGTACAAATCATTAATAAACACTAGTTATTGTCATATACATCCAACTAGTAACTACCTGCTTCGGTGGCCGCCTGGTCTAAGACGTCAATCCCACATTAGACTTGACTGCTGATGACAGGGACATTGGGGTTCAAATCTTGGTCAGGTGTACTGAGGGTCTTTTCCCAAAATTGTCTTCCACTCTCCTTCCACGCAAATGTTGGTATATTTCCTCTAAATTTAACCTTCCTCATCCCTAACTCTTTAGCGTAATAAATAGTAATTGCTGTCCATCATTTTGATTTAAATTGTTTCCAAAGGTAAGTTTTGGTACCGTCTAACATTTATATACTCGTAATTAACTACGATGCCATAAGCGCAAACACGCTTTGGTCGTTAACATCGATACCAATTCAATCGTGAAAGCTCGCCTCATACATCATTTCTTCTAAAGAATAATTCTGTATTTCCTGGAAATTTAACTTGATGTTTCTGAGTATTTGCTGTAAGTTCTTGAATGTGTTGCAATTAAGTTTTACTTTAGTTTTTAAAAATAGTGATAAAATATATTTTATGCGCATAGTCCAGTCTCAACCCTCCAATAAAGTAAGACATATCGTTGTTAGAGTAGTTTAAGAATCATCTCAGAATATTCGCTTCATTTTTACATTTGATTTGATTTAAAATTTATTCAAACAAAAATTAAAACTGACAACCCACGTAAGTATACGTATGATAGTCTTTTTATAAACTGGTGTTTAAATATATCAGCATATTCCTTAAAATAAGAACAAAAAACAAATTGAATTGAATTTTTTAATATTGTCCTTCAATTATGTACTCTTCCTAACAATTAATATGCTTAGTCAATTTTCTTTATTTTATCTTAAATAACAATATATAAAATGATCCATTGAGGTTGAAACGGTACCTCAAAGACACATTATGTTATAGCTTACCAAGCATTTGATTAAATTGTTCTTCAAAATGTGTTTATGTTTTGAATCTCAAATCTAAGACTTACTATTTATTCGTGCCATGATACAATACAAACTCCATGACGTCAGACCACAGTCTAACCATACCAACTGAGCGGACACCAAACGTTGCCGAAGATAATGCCAGCTTGTGCGGATAGAGGGTGTCATGTGGTCAGCACAACAAACTCTCCTGTCATTAATCTCAGTTTTCTAGACCGGAACCGCTACTTTTCATTCAAGTAGCTCCTCATTTGTCCTCATAAGGCTGATATGACCCCATTACAAAACCACTGCTCCTCTGGAAGCACGGTGATCGGAGCCGGGACTTCAGGATCTTTATTCAGGAACTCTGACCAATAGACCACACCAATTGGACAGGGATGAGGAAGGTAAATTAAAATAAATGTACCCTTATTTTCATAACGGGAGAGAGACGGTAAACCATTTGATAAAAAAACACCCCTTGCTAAGTACACCCGACAGGGATTCGAACCCCGACGTCCCCATCCCTGGAGCTCTAGTATTGTTATAGCGACGCCTCAGTTCATAAGACCACCGATGGTGGTCATAAAAGCTTCTCTACAGGATAACATTTAATTTGTAAGAAATGATTAAGAGATTACATACTACACATATTTAATAATATATATAACATACATATTTTAGAAATACATAATAAAACAAGCTATAAAACCCCAAGCGCGAGTATTAATTCAGCTGTAAACAAAAACTAAAGTTTAAAAAAACATAATTATGTTATAATAATTTTATAATTTTTACAAAAAAAAAGCCTTTTGTTTTGAGACAAAACATGAATATTCTTTCACTGCAAGAATGTTTTGTTTTTTTATGTTAAGTGCCATAATGTATATTCAAGACCTCATCAACTTATACTAATTTTACTCTAAGGAAGGGGGTGAGGAATGATTTTAAGGACAAGCACAAGGATTCGCTTGAAGCAAAGTTTATTTTTAATGGCACGATTTATCAAAATTTTTATGAACCAACTCATCATATCAACACATGACTTAATAAATAGCTTGGGTATAGAACAGACACAACACTCCCGTCTTCCTGCTTTCTATTGCTCTCTATGAAAGGGGAAACCTTAATTCCACGTATGCGAAATTATTTGACTAAGCCAGGAATTGAACCCGAGGTTAGAGGACGACAGAACTAGAGACAATAGTGAAAATATAGAAGAAAAGGCTCTCCAAGCACCAGATTTGAATTCGAACCCTAACCTAGAAAGCTTTGCTCTAGACTTGTTGGTGATGAAATGTTTGTTTGTTTTAAAAAGAGAAGCTAATGTTATAGCTTCACTTCTGTAAATATTTATGTTTTAATCATAACTCCATTTTGTCTGAAATATATATTTTAAATAAATTTTCTATATATATATATATATATATATTATAGTGTAGACAATATTGTTAGTTTTTTAATTGAGAATATTTCACCTGCATTTTATAAATAAAGTGTTACACTAATCCCAGATTTAGTAATAACCTTAGCTAAGCTAACACATCTAACACTAAACACCCAACCATGGAGCTAAAACAATAACTAGTAAAACTATCCATATTATGCACAGTTATTAAACCATGTTAATCATGACCGTGAATCGAACTAGAATGATGTTGTCAGCTTCCCTAACCCTTCGGTAATGGATACGGTAAACTATTATTTCCAGTTTAGTAATATCATACATATAACTATATATATAAGATTAGTTTTAACTCTATGTTGTTAAGTGGTTGCCGTGTTGAAGCCCAACCTTAGGGAGAGCTGATTTGAGTCCAGTTGATGCTGGCAAAGATATTTACCATTAGAATACAGGTTCGTCCTGCTATCCATTTAGTAAATATCTACGCGCTAGTACTTGGTGATTAGGGATATTGTTCTTGGTTAAGTTAATTTGCCTCAGATCCTGAGGAGATGATAGTAATATGTATATGTGTGATTGTTCATAAATCATACGAGCTTAAAGTCTTAAATCGCGTTGATACTGGTTTGCAATGTTTAAAAAGATTTCCAATATTTCTCACTATCAGTATATGCTGTTGAGTAAAGTATAGATTTCTTTTCTATCGAAATGTACTAACTACTAAGGAGAAAGTTCAACCTTTTTCACAATACCACTAACATCACTAGTACGACGGTGGGCATTTACAATTAGTATAATTACTATTATTAATATATTTTTTTAAAGATGATTTCGGTAGCATATCTGATGTTTACTAAAGTTACTTAAACAATTTTAATATATTCATAAATCAAGTCATACTAGCTGCAGCTGTCACTTTTGAGTTTTGATAGATAGTACAATACATATAAAATAACACAAATAATATGGTAAAATGTTATCAATGTTGGCCACAAAGAAACACGTGTGAATGTTCTAAACTGTTCTTCCAACCAAAATCAGGGTATAGTAGACTATGATCGTAAGCGAAGGGTATGGGTACTAGTTAACAGCGATGAAAGCTATCCATTCAAAGTGAAGAGGATTAGGAGGTTGACAGAGAAAGCTAATACTGTTTACCAGTGGTTTCTCTAATACTCCAATCCTAAGGTATATTAGAGATTCAAGGATTCTAGAAAATATCGTATTCAAGATTAGAAATAAAATATGTTTTGGATGTTACAATTTTTACTTGGAATTTGTTTTAAAGCTCTAATAAAGCTTATTGGTGGTTCAGTGTTTATATAATTATAGGAAAAACTTAGAAACCAAACTCCCAGACAAATAATATTCTTAATGTATTGATGTTTTAGTGAATGCCTTTTAGCAAAAATTGTTAGCATATTATATGTATTATTATTATTACTATATTAATTTCTAATAGTTTAAGTACTCAGCGTTGACCGGAAGAAACGTATTTAGTTTAATGATTGTATGTGGAAGTTAACTTTAAATTAGTGCCTTTATTCCCTGCTCTTTTTTCTTCTTCTTCTAGCCCGGCCTTAAATTAATTTTAAGGCATCTAATCAAAATGTTAAAGATCCGGCTTCGAGGTGCACACATTGCTGAAAGAATGTAGTTTTTAAAATTTCAGACCTCTGCGTGCAGTAAATATCACGCAATAATAATGAGACAACATTCATTTTATTAATATTGCTTTGCTTCCGACCCGGTTTTTAACTGATTAAAAAATCTAATCAAACTTTTAAAATTCCGACCTCTAGATGCACAAGTTTGTGCATGATTTTTTTTTTTTTTATTCCAGACCTCTGCTTGCGGTATATATCGCGCAATACTCATAACAGACAAATAAACTCTTAATTTTATTAATATAGGAGCCTCGGTTATTCTGTTAAATTATTATTTCCTCTTTTGTTCATTATTTTTTCCAAGATTTGGATTAAAATTCAAGATTCGGGATTATAAGTTAAAATGAAGATTCAGATTTAAAGATTCGGATTCGTAAAATAGTGTATTCGACCCTTCTCCAAAAAAAAGCATAACTCGGTCTCTATTTTTCTATCTGCAATTTAAAATATATAAAATAAAAATAAAAAATAAGAGACGATGGCTCCAATGGTATAATTAGTGGATTATATTAATGTTATTTTAGCAAAACAAAGAAAGAAAAGAGTGTACTGTTGAACCGTCCTTAGCAACATCATAACATAATAGGAGGTCAAAATCACAAATAAAAAAGGCAATAGGAGTGAGCGGTTGGAGTTCTTGTTTTTTAATATCTGAGATTGATCTTCAAAACCCAGAACACGCAACTCACATCAGTTGCGGGAATAATATAATGACGGTTGCCTTCAAGGAAAATTAAATATATAAATATGTACCCAAACTAAAGATATACCAAAACACACAAAACCTAAGGGTATTATTTCTATTTTTACCATTGAAAAGACTTGGAGTAGCTTTGTTGATATGTATTTAAAAGTAACATAATTAAATATATAAGTATAAGCATTATTATTTGAATAAGTTTGAACAATATATAGAGATCTTAAAAATTATTAAGATAGCCGTAGAGTTGGTGAAAAGATTTTCATTATGAATTAGAATGCTTGAAGCAAAAACAAATATAGTTAAATACGATTTTAACTCAAGACAATTACATTAGAAGAGAACAATAATACATAAATCAATTATTTCCGCACCTAACCAGTTTGTAAAGGTACGTGATCTTCGTCAAAACAAAATATCCATTACGAAATTCATATCTACCTTCATAAGTTACAACATGAGTCCTCGAAAATTCCCTCATTATTCCTTATAACTTCTATACATATTCCCATTTTACACTAAGATCTTGCAAAATCGTACCATCGTACGGCCAATAGGCATTCCCCTTTAACTACAGGTGAAATTTGTCTGTGCTTTCTTTTTTTTTAAACTGTCAAAAATCCTCGCTAAAGAAAACTAAGTCCCAAAATTACCAATAATAACCCTCATAATAATATCTCTTCAATCTCACAATTAGGTCGAGAGATATCTCTACAAAATAATCGATAGTTTCAAAAATAAATAAAGTATCGATATCCACATAAATTAACTAATTATCGATTTCCACGAAGTATCGAGATCCATACAAATTCATTGACCCAAAGTTTAACAATTATCAAAATCTACATATATCATAAGTTCTTCGTTACAAAGTTAATATTATGAAGCCGAAAGAGAATTTTGAAAAGTTAAAAGAAATAACAATTAATAACCAGAGTAAAAATTAAGTCGAAAAAGAATTTAGATCTTACATTTTAACAATCCCGAAGCCTTAGCTTCCAATACCTTCGTCCAAGCTAAATCCAAGAGTAGGCCATACGTAGCCTCGCCGGACATATATATACAAACCCCCAGAGAACATTGGATAACGGGATAAAAGGTGGGGGTAAACATATGGATCACTAAAGGGAGGGAACGAGCATGACAACAGAAACCTCTACCATATACTCCAAACATCCCGACGCTTCGAGAACGTGGCGCACTCTGGTGGTCGCCGATCGAAACTTGAGAGCAGCGGCTAGTTTTCCTCGTGGCGTGCTTATGCTCAGTAGTGTTTATGTTTTCTTCCCGAATCGTAGTTCTAGACGCAGGGCCGGTGAAACGAGGTAAGTTGTATACATTTTTCTTAGTAGATTCTTTTACGATTGTAACCAAATGCTACACTGTCTGAAATATAAAGTAATCAATGCAATACGAATAATATGCTAGTTATTAATAATAAAGGATTTTGATCACTCTATTTAATAATTTCTGTTGTTTATTATATTTTATCTAAACCAATTAGGCTAATTTGAAAAATGTTGTGAAATATTCTATCACTAAAAATAATATTTAAAATATCAAACACTGGCCTTGAAAACAAACTCTAATTATGTTCTAGCGCCATATTCACAGGGACACGAGAAAAAGAGCATATTGAGCGTTTGGTGGATAGTCCTTCTTTAGAAAGAGCTGTTTTTGCCCTGGGCATATCTATTTTATGTTAGGAAGCTTTAGGAGATATATAGTAGCCCCATGGCTTCTTTGGTACTGACTGACAGCTCACAGCTGTCAATTCTGACAGTCAACATTTATGTATATACCTAAATTTTGACTGTCAGAATTGACAGCTGCTAAACACATGTTTTTGCAGATCATGTGGTTCGGCGTAGGGATAAATAATTTGGTCTGGTAACTTTTCAAAGCTGTCAGCTGTCAGTCAGCACCAAAGAAGCCATGGGGCTACTGCACTGTCATCCAACGAGCATAATTGGTTAACAAAAATATTTTTATGCTTGAGTAAATTCAAAAACTACCCATTTTTAAAGTTCAACATTTGAAAAATATCAAAAGCTTACATGTTACGTAAAACTTAAGTAAAGTAAACTTTTGTATCATTAAATTATCTTCAATTTAAAAAAATTAACTATCTACGAATAACCGGTAAGAAGTTGCAACCGTTGTAATCCCACGATGTAAATATGACGTAGCGGCCATATTGGTGTCGTCAAATTTCTTTCCCCGACCACTGATTTTTACTAAAACTTCCATATTTTGATTTCGTAAGTGGTAGGCTTTCCAAAAATCACAACAGCGCTTTTGGAATTTCTAGGATAAATAAAGCTGGTCTATCTTTAGAACTATAGAGTTTTAGAGGTCAAATACCCATTTTGGGTAAGTCTTATGCACCCGAATTGACTTGAAGAGATAGTGGGAAATCATTTAGGAAAGGCCTAAGCCACTTTAAATACACCCGAACGTGATTCTAACGCTAAACTCTTCATCCCTGGAAATCTAGTCTAAAACGAGAGTGACACGTTAGACTATGCAACTACAGAGGTTGGTATTCCTATATTAAGTTAGTTTGTGAGCAGAAGCGGATTTCCACTATAGGCCCACTGGACATGGGCCTAGGGACGGCGGCTTTATGAGGCGGCACATTTTGGGTAACATTGTTTTAATTTTAATATTTTGTTTTTAATAATTACGTTTATGGCGTGTACATGCCTGATTTTCTTTCGTAGAAATCTTTTCTCAAATACTAACTTCCGCCCCCCCTCCCCCTCATTCCCCCCATTTCTATCCTCCGAAACTTCCTAAAACCCTTCAAAGAATGGGAGGGGGGGATATTATAATTGTGCCTAGGGGTGCAAAAATTTTAAAACCGCCACTGTTTGTGAGTCGCGTGCTGATATAATCGAGTACATGAAAAATGCATGTAAAACATTATCTTCTTCACGACTTGTTTCCTACCATTCTCATTCAATATGAAACTTGCCCTTTAAAGCAAATATTGTTGGGGTTTTTTTTTTACACACATTTTCTCACTACATTATTGTGATTGATCAAAAATATATTTTGAGTTGTAGGTGTATCCCAATTTTCTTACGAAGGGACATATCTGGTAACTAAAAATGTTACTAGATTTATATTCGTACGTCAAGTCATTTGAGCTGCAGCCAGTGGAGGTAATCGTAAGCAATTTTGGGTGGAGTCGGAGTTGGAGTCAGTAAAAATGTACCGACCTCTACTCTTGCTTCAAAATAAAAGATTATAATATTATAACAATATATTGTAATTAGGCCTGTGTCATTTGAACTTCATACTATTTTTATTTTCCTGAGCCAATGTTTGGAATTTTGTTTGACAAACTTATTCAAATATAAATTACCAATGCCAAAGAAGCTTCTCATGAGGTAAACTGAATTAGAGCATTTTACTGTAATAAATTTGTTATTACTGGTTAATATACTTTAGCCACTTTTTAAGAAGTCGAAATCAAAGTTAGAATTGGAGTCGGACAGTAGAAAAATAGAGGGGGCAGAGTAAAAGGCTTGGCCTACCAACCAACGTCACAGTCCTGTCTGCAATTGTCACTTTTGATCGGTATGAGCAACACCTACAAAACAGCACTAATACTCAAGGACACAGAAAGATAGTTTTTCAAAAGGGAAATTTTACTTAATCTTTAGCCAATAAAAGTGTGTATACATATAATTCTGTAATAAATAAACTCAAAAACTACTGGACCGATTTAAAAAATTATTTCACCATTATAAAGCTACTTTATCAGCGAGTAGCATAGGCTATATTTTATTTTGAAAATTTAATTTATTCCTCATAAAAATGTCGATAGTATATTATATAGTCGTTGGAAAAAAAATTGTTGAAGGGAAAGTGGGGTTGGTGTAGGGGTGAGGAAATAGGAATGAGATGAAACTAGGAGGCAGATAAAAAGAGGGAGGGGGCTTATACAGTGATGGTAGGACTGTATTTTAAAAAATATAAGAAAAAAAGTTTTGTTTTTATATTGACATGATGGATGATTTGAAGCTTTGTTTTACAGGATTCTTTACAATATTTTTTTTAACGGGGAAGGGGGCTAGTCCCTAATATATCACTACGCCAACAGCTGACATCTATCACTTTGGATCACTGTCATTAAAACAGATGGTAATATATTAATGTGATAGTTAACCACAGTAATTTAGGACAATATTATTTATATATTTATTTGAGGTCGGACACAAAGTTTATTTATAGTTTTATTCCACTTAGAAAAAATATTAACACCAATTTCACAAAAACTTCTAAAGAACATAACTTCAAAATGGCGGCTGACGAATCTAAACCATATGATTAAACATAACGGTAAACAAGTTTTTTACAATGATGCAAACACGCAATTGATGAAAATATTTTATTCAGTTAAATATTTCAAAATAAAATAATCATAAAATCATTTATTTTATGTTAAAAAATGACAACAATTTTCTCTTTTCAAAGTAAATACGATGCCTGTAATAAAATATATTGATGTGTGCACTATATTACACAAAATCAGTAACGTTCCAAAACGAAAAATAAGTACTTTTAATTATGTTTAAAATATTGTTTCGAGTTGGATAAAAAGAAATTATTTAAAAAAATGAATAGTATGAGAAAACATAAGTTTACGTTATTTTAAATGTAATATATAACAGGTAATTAAAGTTCTTTACGGGAATGCCAGGCCACCACCGTGGTTCGGATTCCACGTTAAACTGTAGGTCCTTCATTTCATCTCACAAACACCCTACCATTACACATTAGCGCAAGTGCGTATAACCCGAATGGGTAGTAAGACGCGGTGCTAATAATAATAATAAAGTTCTTTACATTTATAAGAAAACTGTGATCTTTTACAAGTGTTGGCAACCCAAAACCTAAACATATGATTTTCGAACTGTCATCCAGGTAAAATTATTATTATTATTATTATTATTAGCACCGCGTCTTACTACCC
>CABFVZ010001450.1:74513-133887 GCA_902151445.1 Timema monikensis
CGGGTTATACGCACTTACGCTAATGTGTAATGGTAGGGTGTTTGTGAGATGAAATGAAGGACCTACAGTTTAACGTGGAATCCGAACCACGGTGGAGGCCTGGCTTTCCCGCATTCACAAGATGTCTTGTCAGAGGTGAAGGAAGGGTTTGGAAATCAGATAAATCTGTGCCGGGACCGAGGATTGAACCCCGGCCGCTAGCACAGAAGTCTGACACCTTACTCCTAGACCACCAGGTTACCTTCCAGGTAAAAACCTATCGTGAACGGACTGTATGTATGGCCTACTCTTCCCCCCCTTTCACCACCCTCCATGAGGCATCCATCAAATTTCAAGGGCGTCTGGACCTCCAAAAACCTAACCTCCCATCTACGCCCTTACAATAATACAATAAAATGTAATCAATATTTACCGCAAAACATTACGTTTATATTTTCTATCTAAAGGAGGCTCCAAATATACAATCGTAAGAAAATGAAGATAATACAGTTTATTAGTACAGTCACGTCAAGCCTGTTTTAACCTGGCAACAACCCACGAACCACCAATTCAATTAATATAATATGGTAAGTCATGTACAGTACGTCCGTTTTAAAAGCAATATCTTCTAACACGATCAAAGGGTAAATATAACACTGCCACTGACAGTACCTATTAGTAATTGCATAAGTCCTTGAGGTAATTCAAACATTAAAATTTTACTGGACAATTTTAACATGTGTATAATTAGATGCTATAAATTGTGATTAAATGAATTAAAATTGTTACAGTTCAAGAGTTATAAGAGGTCAAACTTGCTATATATGCTTTTTGCGTACCATTGTTCTACGAAATATTTATATCAATGTTTATAGTAAAAATAAAAATATTAAGAATAATATAGATATTTCAATGAAACATTGATATTATTAATATATAATAAATAATATTATATATCATTGTTTTATATTATATTATTATTTTATATATATATTATAATATAATATAATAATTATTTGTTACTAATTAATATACTTTAGTCATTTCTTAAGAAATCCAAATCAGAGTTGGAGTTGGAGTCAGACAGTATAAAAATAGAGGAGTCATAATCTAAGGATATGGCATAGTATTATATATATATTATTATATTATATTTAATTACTAGGCCTATATTATATATATATATAATTTTACTATAGGACAACATATTAAATAGATTATATATTTGTATTATTATTTTAATATAACTTATATTAATAATTATATTAATATATAATAATATAAACATTTCATTATGTAGGCCAAAATCTCGAATGTCTACACTACTGGCCATTGTGTAGGCCTATATCTTCAAGTATATGTTCTAATTTAATAAATTAAATTATATTTCAACAAAATGTTTTGTTAATTTTTAATATTTTATATTGGTAGGTTCTACATTCTTAGAATATAAAAATGCACAATGCCAAGCATAGGGTCTAATGTTCAGTTTATAGTGATTTAAATATTTTGTTGTTTTTTTCATTTTAACAAATAAAGAAATTTTTGTAAGCTGGATAGTTTAGCTTCCTTCAACAATGATAAAAAAAAGTTAGTTTAATTTTAAAAAGTGTAGACAAAATCTAGCAATACCAATTTTTAACATTATTCAGATTAATGTTCAAAAATCATTACAAACAATTTTGCAATCTATATTTATATATTTTGCTTTTATGATGATGAAACTAAGATACCTGAATCTGAAGTGGTGGAGGCTTGGATGGCAGCTTGTATGTGGTCTTGCAAATGACAGCAGGAAAGTAAAATTGACCACCATTTAGTATTTATATCAGCTTTAAAGCTTCTCAAAATTAATGTCCGGGGCCCGAACTTAAAACACTCAGTATTAACAAACTCAGATGTATAGTTTCACTTCCATTTAATGTTTATAAATAGTTTATACAAACTGAGACACACGCACACATAATATGAGCCACTTTAGAACACAGTTTCAAAAATTCAAGATTTGAAATTATTGTTCGCATTTACAGTTTATGAAAAATCAAAATGGCCGCGGCAAGTCTGCCAACATATGGAGGTTTAACAATAAAATTCGTAATTTTGTCCTCTAGACTAGAGATATCCGGAACAAAATTGGGATGCTTAGTATCAAACTTTGCCACTTGGTCTCAGCACATCCTTTTAAAAATTAACAGAAATATCCATCTTATTGTATTTTGATGTTTGTGTATTAATTAAAAAAAATGAAGTTTTCTTTTTGATTTTGTACTTTTAATGTATGAATTTCGCCAGAATGTCAATAAACAAGAATAAATTGTGAGATAATTACAAATCATACAATAAATGAATGTTGCCATAGAATAAAGATTTGTGTATAAATAAAGATAATTATTAAATACGCTAATATAATTTTTTTTAAGTGTATGAATAACACTAAAATTTCAAAGCTCTTCAATTATATTTAATATTATTATGAATTTTAAATTAAGTTGAACGACCTGTACGTAATTCTTTATGAATTGCGTATGAGTATTATTTATTTCGTCCTTTAATTTAAATAAAATCCATACAAGTTAAATTTTGACACTTTATCTCAATTATTATATAAATTAAACAAAATATAGTTTGAGGATGTATACAGTGACTGTATTATTAGCAAAAGCTAATTTCGATATTTTTAAGGTATGAACATTAAAAGAAGCATACTAAAATATACACGAATTCTGTCTAAAATCCTGTGAACCATACTGGTAGGCTCAGTTGTAATTATTTAGACTGGACTTTTAAATAATTATTTGAATCCTGACATGGTGTTGCAGGGCAACATAATAATGTAGATAAAAATTGATTTCTTTGACAATCCTTGTTGAAAATATTGACTTAAATTAATAAACTTACTTAATTACCCACTTACTCCATAAACGTCATGGGATAGAAGGGCTCGTAATCGAGCTATATGGCCCTATAAACTCGAAATTCCATTACCGCGCTTATAAAAGTGTGCCAATTATCCCTAAATTGAGCTAATTGTATGTATCATATGTAACCTCCTCCAATATCTACAATCTTCACTACTTTTAGGAGCAAATATTACTTAGTTTTAAAACATCTTAAATTTCTTCTCCTAATATAAAGTAAGAAACCACATTTCACGACCATGAAGCACAATTGGTGAAATTATTATTTTGTATATTCTGAGTTTTATATATATCTTTAAAACCAGCAAAATGATGACCGAGAAATCGCAAACAATGGCCTTATTTCCACTTTATTATTATTATTAGTTAGAATTTTTCCTACATATTTTAACACGCCAACCCTGTCAAAGTATAATTATTTTGTTTGCATTTTGCAGTAATCTCGAAGCTGTCATCTTCAATCTGTTTAGTCATGTATTTAATCAGTCTTCTCAGTGTTCCCTTCTAACCCTATTACTTAACTAGCCTCTAGTGAAGTTTCTCCGTTTCTTGCAACAGCTTCCTTACTATTACCTAACAGACCTAAATCCTCTGTGTATTCTAGTGGCTCTCTTGTAATAACCTAATAACATGCTCTAATGCTATTAAAAAGTAATGGGGAAACTGCTTGTTTGGATCCATTATGTATTTTGAAAGTATCTACCTACTAAAGGATATCCAACACGTACCTGTCAAACATACCTCAATTAACGTGTTTGGTTGTTTAGGATTCCAAACATAACTAAAACTTCCTATGATTGGTTTCTTTTTAATTGAATAATAAGCCTTTTCGAAATCTATAAATAAAGTATGTATCACCTCGTTGTATTCCTCCTTTTTTTAAAATACTTTCCAAATAATACATATTTAATACATTGAAGATATATTTATTCTGATTCTACACAGCTGTTCCCCAATTATTTCCTCTATAATTTGACGTCAATTTCATTTTAAAATATGTTAAAAGAAGTACTGTATCATATTGCTAGTAGGGCGATGCTACTATAATTACTACACTTTATTTTATCTCCCTTTTTGATGATAATTATCATTAATTTCATTATTATAAGTTATTTTAATTCCTGTGGTATAGCCTCACTGTCCTAAAATGAAGATAGAAGTTTGGGAATTTCATTTGCTAACAGTTCACCACTATATAAAATAATATTTAGCTTTCTGTTTAGCTTTATTTTTAACACAAAAGAATAAAACACGTTTAGAGGGCTAAATTGAGTCTTGATAATTCACTAAAATGATATTACAAGACTAACAATAAAAACCGCTTCAAAATACGCCAAATGCTTTGAAGTAATCATTCAAACTCATATTTTTGAGAAAGAGAATATATGAGATTGTTTTGCTTACCAAGATTTGCATCGGCACTAAAATATAATCGTTGATATTGTGATGCTATAATAATGAAAACAAAGAAATATAAGAAAAAGATAGCAAAACCTTACTGATTTTTTAATAAGAGTATTAAAAACCAGCTGTGTTTGATTCAGTGGTGGAGTCATATATAAAAAAATAGTACATCATCTTTGAACTAGTACTGAAATAAGAGTGGCTGTGATCTTGAGATTATTTGTAATATTGGTGTGGTGGGCTGGGGGTAATTTTTCTAAAATGGTTTCTCACTCTTCCTATACGCAAATGTGTGTACATTTTGTTTCAAATCCTAATGTCTTCATTCCTATTCAATTGAGTACGGTACCTATATAATGTATCCGTCTAACTTGAACGGGTACTAAGACCCAGTGAAAAAGAAAAAAAAAACGTTTCAACGAGATCGCATTTGTTTGTATTGTGAATTGTGCACTTTCGATCATGCACTATTGGTTATTAAAGCGATCCATTATGGGAGAGTATATAAGTCCAGACTCACTTAAAAATCAAGCGGAAATAAACTGTAACTTAAGTAATAGTGTTTGAAATGAGTAATTAGTATGAATAGTAAATTTTAAAATAACTGCCAAAAACCAGTAAGATTAAACTCTGATTAGAATATAATACATAGTGGCGAAACGTGATCTTTCTTTTTGGTGGGGCCAGGTCAAAGCTTACTGCTAAAGATTTTTTCTCACCACATATTAACATATTAAATTTAATTTGTTTAAGTATTCTTAATTTTTAAAAATCACTAGAATCAAAAATTCAGTAAACAACTCTATAAACAGAAAAAATAAAATAATAAGGGTTTTGAATTAAACTTACCAAATGATGAGATTACATGTATAAAAGTGGGGCGCGTATGTCTCTCAATGCCAATTCATGAGTATACAGTATTTTAGGCATTATTTTAATCTGCGTAATATATGTCTATTTTTTACACCTGTTCATTTTTAACTTTTAAATCTATTTTCTTACTAGCCTCTAGTAAAATATTTGCATTTCTTTCAACAGATTCCTAACTATTACCTAACAAATCTAAATTATCTGTGTACGCTAATAGCTGTACCAGTATTGTACTGTTTAATGTCATTCCGTCCCTACTCTCTTGAAATAACCCCAATATCACACTCGAAGGCTAGATTGTGAAAGATAATTTAGAAATTACAGCAAACATACCATTTGCTAGGGCTAATGAATTCAAATATGTATGAACAATTTTAACTAGCGATAACAATATTAGATTGGAAATTAGGAAAAGAATACAGTCTGAAAATGTTTGTTATTACTCGGTCAGTAGGTTGTTAGCGTCTCGCCTGCTGTCAAGAAATGTAAAATTCAGAACATACAAAGACATACTTTTGCCAGTTGTTCTCTAAATTTAAAATATTTGAAAACAAGGTGCTTAAGAAGATTGTTGGTCCAAAAATTGATGATGATAGTGAGGAGTGCAGGAAGCTACATAATGATGAACTGCATACCGTGTACTCATCACCAGACATTGTTAGCGTAATAAAATCTCGCAGGTTATGATGTGCAGGTCATGCAGCGTGAATGTGAGTATCTAGAACAGTGTTCAAGGTATTGAATGGCAAGCCCAATGGGAAAAGACCACTGGGAAGACCCAGATGCAGATGGAAGGATAACGTTTGGATAAACCTGAGAGATAGGGTGTAGTGAGATGGATTGGATATAATTAGTTCAAGAAAGGAACAGGTGACCATAGAGTAAGTAAGTTCATTGTGTATTTTTTACTGATATTTTCGCCGCGGAATCAATCTGTTATTCAATATTTACTGTTCCAAATGTTTTAAACTTACATACATTTTCCAAATGAATAGCAAATTCCTCGTGTTTTTTTTAATTATCTTACTTAAAATATGTTTAAGATCCCCATAGCCTACCACTCTCCCCGACCCCTCACCACCACATAATAAACAATAAAAACAAAACAGACTCAGTTTTTCTCAACTCACAACTAACCAATTTATTTGTATCAAACAAAGCATTAGAAAAAGTCATTTTTTCTTTCCATTCACCTGCATAAATGTAAAGTCACTAGGCTGATATGCTCCTAACCATTTAATTTTAAGTTTTTCTTGAAGTTTTAATGAAGAAATTTGAGTTTTTAATAAAGAATCTACTTCATCCATTTTAAATAATCATTTTCTCCCGTCATCTTACTTCTTTGGCCTTACACATATTAAAATACAAACATACAAACGCACAAAAAAATCATCTTTATCGAATAGCAGGCCCGCTCAGGCTGCCCCATTTGTATTGTGTAAATCAGAGAGACATCTCACACTGGGTGTGGTCTCTTTGGTAGAGCCTGTCATAACTGGCCTTGCTCAGCTTTTATATTCAGTCACTAGAACACTGTTACAGTCCTCGCGTGATGTTTGGAGCTATAAATGAATAATCTTGACTTGAATAATGTATAACCCCTCCAATAATTCACTGCATGTGAAGAATGATGATCCACTTCATGTTAATGTTTTTTCAAATAGATTTTATATAATAAAAATAAAGAAAGAAATAAGAACAGTTTACGTTTAAAAAAAAGGGTGTTGGCAGGGCCTGTCCTCTGTGACCCATAGGGACGGGCAAAAACAGGCATGAATGAAAAGTAATTATAAAAAAATGTAGTAAGAACAAAGATAAATACAGTTCATGCAAATAGTACATAGCGGAAACACGTAGGATTAATAGTATACTTATGTGTATTTAGCAGAAATAAAAAGGAATAAACATTAAATCTAAGACTGTGTAACGGGTACAAAAATGAATGAATGGTAGGCTATATTTTGTAGGTATACACTTAGTTTACCCTGAAAGTTAACAATATATTATAGAAACTTAGTGGAGTTTGTCAAGGTATGATTGTTTGCTTTCTCCGTATACAAAATGCACATTTGAAAGCTATGTATTTTATTAATTAAGCTCATTAATATTTATTCTAATACAGATTATAATGTGGCTATAGGATCAAACAATTAAATACATCCAAATTGCTAGGCATGGTATTTCTTAGCTGTCTTAAACATTTGGTTAATGTAACATTATATTAATTACTTAAATTTTTCATAACTATTTTTAATAGTTAACCTACTGTTGCTCTTACAATGCATGTGAATGAAAGATGGCTGCCGTTAATTTATCTTGTGCCTGTTTCAACCTAAAATATATATGCGTTCCTTGTTTCTTACAGTTTGGGTTTTCTTTAAAAGCTAACGGGATTAAATTAGTTTTGTACCGGTTTTATTAATGCTGTGGCCAGATACTAAACTCAATTCAATAACTTTTTATCTATTGAATTTGGGATATTTATCTTAACTCTATTCATGATTATTGATTAGTACTGTAATCTTCTTTAGAACGCCTACACGGCTATTGTAATATTGTGATTTTTTTTTATCTTTTACAATTTTAAGTATGGTTGTGAGTTTAATCATGTGTGTTTAAGAAAGTGATTAAATATTTTTAACCATTTTTTTTTTACTCGTCTGCAATGTAGCCATTCCGAATTCTGCGCGCGAGTATTTATCTTCCTTATTGGTCCATTTTGATCAATCACAATTTTATAAGTGTGTTTAGAACTTTTAACAAGTTTTTTTGAGGATATCTTGATAAACAAAATACATGTACAAATTTGTACTTTCTTTGTCATTTGACGTGTTAGTTCATTTAAATGTGAGTCTGCTATTAATTATTTGTATTTTAGTAGTTAATAATATCAAGTTAGATCTCGTTTTATTATAGTTCAAGTTCGAGGCTATCTAATACAACGGCTGGAATTCAAACCATAAGCTCCTCGTCACACTCAAATATAATCATATTGATTGCTTTAGATGAGGCACACTAAACCGGGGTTCCTCTAAAAAAACTATTCTCATTTATAGTGCCAATAATCCTTGGTTTTTAACATACTCATTTCAAAAACAGTTTATACAACTTCGATGTAGCTTTTGTATATTAATTTATCCAGAAGCTTCAAACTCAATCATTTTTCAGCGATCAATTGTATAGACATAATGCATAGCCTTAGCAATCTGGTTCAAACAATAAAATTTAATTCAGATTTCACTTTACTTGAAAATAGTTTTAATTAAATATGTTAGTACCATATTTATATTCAGTATTGCCATATCCTAGGTCTAGGCCCTACACACATAAAGTAAGAAAATTATTATTATTACCAGTAACCTTATTACATATTTTTGCCATCTATTATTAACATTGGGAGGAAATTAATTTGGCTCTGGCCTCTTTATCATTATATTTTTCTTCCATAAATATTTCTATTCACATTTCAATAGCTCAAACATACTTATGTTCATAAACATAAGCCTATTTTATAATTGACTATATATATATATCACTGTTACTCATAAAAGCTTAAAATGTGTTAAATTCTATACTGCATAGACCTCTGTGCCCAAGAAATTAAGAATCTCACCTTCACTTCATACTATCCCCCTATTCTCTAAGAACACTACATATAACTAATGATCAAGATTGTTTTTGTTAAAAAAAATTACCGCATCTCGCTACCCATTTTAGGGTTATAGCCCTATGCATATATGACAAACCAAACTAAATTATCTTGACATTTATACTGTGTGTTCACCTGCATGGTTATCAAAGATTGCTAAATTAGAGAGATGCATGTCAAAAATAATTAAATGTGATACTATTAAATCAGCACAATAGCCAGGTCAGAAAATATAAATGAAAATATATGTATTATTAAACCATCTGCTAACCAACTGAAACCTTGATTTAACAAGTTTAAAGTTAGGTCCAATCAACAAGTGCCATGTTGTAATTTTCAAATTTAAAAAATATTAGACCTTCATACCTTACATTTATACTGACAGGGTCCCATACATGATCATGCGTGCAATTTAAATGCACATTTGACAGATAATGGTTTCGACTGACTGTCTTCTATTTAATTCTTACTGTGACTCCTATAGAAACAACCAATTTAAATAAGACTCTTACAAAAAGTTAACCAAAAAATCAGCAGTTTTTACAAAATTACTCGACAGTCCAAAAACAACTGTTCATTTTCCGTGAGTGCTATGCATGCATGATTGTTAGTGGTTGACCATTTATTAAGCTGACCGTGGACTGACAAGCACAAAGACTGTCATGCATGCATGATCATATCATGTATGAGGGGCTTAATACAATATACTCGATTAATTATTTGTGATACGGTACTGTAATGAAAGGGAGAGTTTGCACGAATCTTTGAAAAACATGGTCAATCCAATTTAATTGTAAATGTAATCCCTCATCTCAAATCAAAACTACCTTAATAAATTTAGCTTACGTAGAAAAATAGATAGTAATTTTTTATGAGACCAAAAGGTCAACAGCGATTATTTTAAACTAAATAGTTTGGTTAGAAGAGTAGTTAAACTAGTACATTAAATTAGTTTTGCAAAGAGTAGGCCTACTGATATTTGTCTTAAATAATTCTTCTTTCAAGAATTTGATAGAAAACGATAAGAATAATCAATTTTGTATTAATGACTGTATAAAAAATACTAACTTAGGAAAATTAGGGAATTAACTTTCAAATAAGGATTTATTTCTCTGGTGGCCTCATGCCCAAGATCTGTCATCAGTTAATGTGCCACACACAATACTATTTGTGATCTAGGTTCCTGCCCTCTTAACTTAAATTTTTATTTTCCATTTAATTCAATTCATTTTCTTTTCTTTTTAATTCTAGGTGAAATTGATGCTGTTTTAATTCGTCACTGATTATCTTCTTGAATTTTATTTTAATGCATTCAGGTTTAGATCATTTCACATTTGAGGTTAGGTTTTGTTATGCCTAAAAGTGTGGTAGGTGTGAGGTTAATAATGTTTGCACTAAAATATGTAAAATGAAGTCAAAGTTAAGTTAGTTTCAATATTATTTATTTAATAAACCAAATTAGTTTTAAATAGGCATCATTGAACTAAATAACTGTAACTTGTTTTTTAAATAATATATGTTTTACCAGTATGTAGGCCTACTTTCTCAAACTTAGATCATGTTCAGTATACATTGAGGTTTATTTTATCAAAGTATGTTTGAAAAAACTGTAAACAACCTAGTCTTTTTTACCAGGCCTATATTAAATTTAGAAAATGATCAATAGGCCTACTTACTAGATGGATATATAATTTGTACCATGTTTAGGATTCCTCTTACCAGGCCTATATTAAATTTAGAAAATGACAAATAAGCCTACCTACTACGTGGATATATAATTTGAACCATACTTAGGATTCCTCTTATTTGTCAATCGACAAGGCCTCTAAGTCAATTAGTTCAGGACTAATTTCTAATACCCATTGGTGTGTGACACTGTAGAAGAAAATCAGAACACCAATTGTGGAATAGAATGGAATCTTAATTTGCCACCTTACTCGGTTGCATATATTTGTTTAAGCATAAATTCTACTCTGGCACTAGAGTTCCCTTGGTTACTAAGCTTGTTAGTTAAGTGTCTGATTTGTGGGTATCATTGGTTTAGTTAAATCTACGAAGTTTTTTCTAGTCAATTCAGGATGAGCCACATTGGTTGTCAAATCATCTTAAGGCAGGGGTCGGCAATCAGTCACTTGCAAGGTAATTTTCAGTTGATCGCGTAAGTAAACTATATCCTAATTATAAGTTGACATTTGTGTCTTCTAAACTTGTATTAGCAAACACTTAATTAAACTACATAATATAATGTTTGAGAGTGACCAAAATAACCTTTATCAGCCTTTATTGGTAGGCTTATTGTTTGTGTATTCTCATCTTAGGGGTGATGTGTGTAATAAACAAAGAGGGAGGGAGATTCAAGTTAGAGATATAGCACTGCAAATTTTGACACTGACATTTACAGCAGGATTCATACTGTTTTTAGAGTCTTAGCTTTGTTGTAAAATGTTCGTACTCTGAACCTTTCCCTTTTCTTAAGTGGCCTTTGGCTTTTGACGAAGTGGTTTTCTGCTACTATGGCTCTGTTAAAAGTTTTGCGTGTGCTGTTAAAGAAGAAAAACCTTACATCATGAAGGAGTTCTGTAAAGCTGCTGTAAAACTATTGGCAGAATTTAAAACAAATAAGTCATATTAACTGCTATTAATTCTGTCCAATTATCTGCTTGCAGTGTGGCATGTTTGTTCAAGCTCATGGACACGGATGTATTCAAACAATCTTAAGCAGATGTAGAATATGATACTTTTATTTCCTAACAGCTAATAGAAGGATGAATCAAATTGTATGTTTGGAACAGCTCAACAAACAAGCATTATTGTGAAAATGAGCAACAATTTTTCAAGTTAGAGAAAATTTATGCGCACAATAAATGCCAAAATAACTACACAAGCAGATATTTTAAAAAAATTTAAGAATGACATAAACTAAATTTACCAACTAAATAATAAGCCAGCCTAGCAAGAGATGTTCGTATTGATGTGAATTCTGTTAAAAATACTAACAATTTCTGTCATTTCTGGAGTTCAAATGTATAATTTCACTCTCAACCTCTTAGTGGAAAATTATTTAAATATGGAGAATCTCATGAAAGTGGTTTTAAGAGTTGTTAACACCACCTGGTCATTATAAAATAGAAATTGTTCAGAGAATTTACTAAAAAATTGGCCTGTCAGTTTAAAGAGCTACTTCTTCATATGAATATTTGTTGGCTAATTAGAGGCAAAGTTTATCGGCGATACAAAGATTTTCCACAAATAAAATATGTTCTTATAGAAATGGATATATGATCTACTACCCAGAACTAGAGGACCTGGAATGACTAATATATTTTTGTATTAATTCTTGATATCATGGTCGAATGAACTAAATTTGGAACTAAGGTAAAACAAGAAATCATATACACAATATTGGCGGTTCAACCATTTTGTGGAAAATTAACATTTGGGATCCAATTTTCATTAAAAAAAGGTTTTTATACCTTTTATTGTACTTACATAAAAAATGTGTTCAAGGATTTTATTACAAAAACTTTGATTTGAAAAACAACTCAAAATCATTGATTACCTTAAAGACGAGTTTGGCTAAATATCCACAAAGTTTGGAAAACCAGAACCAGTTACAATTCCCCCCCCCCCCCCCCCNCTTCTTTTGATGAAAGTAAATCTCAGAAAAACCATTATTTCTTTGATTAGTTCCATTCTACAATATAGTAATTGAAAATTATTACAATAATTAAACATGCTAAAATAAAAAACTCTTCCTTTGGCAACTAGCCAGTTTTCAGAAGTTTCTTATGTTTTATAATAACTTTTATAGCTACTGTGTAATTTTACAATATTTATAAGAAAAGTAAATAGTTTAATTTAAAAATATACATATTATTTATTCTGTAACTTCCCCCTTTTATTTGGGAGCCCGGTAGCCAACCCTAACTACTATACTACCGGGACACCCTAGGGGGGTTACATGGGCAGGATGGACCCCGAGCGGTAGGGGTTGGGAATTGATGGTATGTGGGTAATGAGGCTAGCAAGTTTATCCCAATGATCTGTTTATTTCTCCAAACCGTTACTACACTACTACATCGATATTATGAAATTCCCCGTGACGAGGGAACACTCACGACAACGGGACCTGTGACACTACTTAGGGACCCAGGATCGACTCTCTGGCCGAGGAGAATCCACCAGACCACATGTTACTCGTTCATTATCTATCAGCGAGCCGACGACACATCCTTACAGCATCGCTGCCAAACACCAACCTCCGTGTGTTCTTCTCACACACATCACAAGTCAATCCCAGTTCTCACGAGTCCAAGGTCCATTCATTGCCAGTATTCGCTCGTCAACAGGATGAAGCTATATGAGCTAGAGGCTGTTCTCAACAGGAAGGCAACCCAATACTTTTGACTACCAAGGAAATGTATCAGCGTGGGCTAACTTCCTGCCAGAACAAACCTTACATTATTATGCTCTTACATTTCTATAATTTTTCCTTATAGATAGGAGGGAACAGAAGTATTTGAGGACAGTTTGAATCTAAGGAATAAATATGAGCTTTAAAGATGAAAAATATAAAAAATAGGGTAGAGAAACAACGGGTGACCACAAGACCTTCAATAAGTTTTTAAGTTAATTAGGGCCCCAAAAGTTTGCTAATCCCTGGTCTAAGATGTCACTTTCCCTTTTCACAAATGTTGATGCACTTCATTTAAATTCAACCATCCTCATACCTAACTCATTAGTGTAATTAGTACATAACTTGTGTGTAAAAGTTTAACCCAAATGAACACTGCAGGTGACTGATCATGGAGTGACATTGGCCAATAACTTAAAATAGATTAAAAGTGACCTGCCTCAGTGGCTGCATGGTCCAAGGCATCACTCTCACAATAGACTAGACTGCTGATCACGAGTAGATCGTGGTTTGATCTCAGTCAGGTGTACTGAGGTTTTTTCCCCCGTACATGGTTTCCCACTCTCTCGCCACACAAATTTGGGTACTACACTTACTCTAAATTTAACCTTCCTCATCCCTAATCCATTAGTGTAATTAGTACATAGGTCTGTGGCCCAAACAGGTTGTAAGATGTGGTACTAAAAAAAACTAAAAGTGATAATCTGCTGACATTGGATGAAGTTAGGTTGGTATTATGATTAGATTTCAAGTTAAAAAAATGTTAACTAACTTTACCCAAAATCACAGTAGGGATATGCAGAAATCACTGTATTTGGACCAGTAGCCAATGTTCTAATCTCTCCTTTCACCTACATGCACGTATACACACACTGAAATGCCAACTAATACCACTTTTAGTTGTTTTTTGTACCGCTGTGTCTTACTACTCGTTCGGATTATACGCTTATGTACTAATTATGCTAATGGTTTTAATGGGTGAGTAAGGTTATATTTATAGGAAGTGCACCCATATTTGCATGGAGGGAGAGTGGAAAATCATTTTGGCAAAAAAAACTCAGTAGGCCTACACCTGACCAAGATTCAAATCTTAATCTCCCCAACTTACTGCAAGAGTATTGCCTTAGACTATGCAACCACCAAAGCAAGTGACTTTTAGTTCAAATTGAAATGCACCTTCTCAAGGCTATAAATAAAAAGTAAACATAAGTAACTAATATAATGTCTTAAAAGTGTGCCCGACTACAGAGGACAGGGAGATCGAGGTTCGAATCTCGGTCAGGTGAGCTGGGGGTGGTTTTTCCTAAATGGTTTTCCACTCTCCCTCCATGCAAATGCGGGTTCACTTACTTTAATTCAACCTTCCCAATTCCTAATTCATTAGTGTAATTATTACTTAAGCGTATAACCCGAACGGGTAGTAAGTCGCGGTGCTAAATAATAATAAATAATACTAACCACAAGTCAATGTTTCTATACAAGATTGCTAAATTTATTAGTGAATGGGAATGCTATAGTTGCTGTCACCCCCTTCTTAAATGTATTTCTATTTAAGTGCCTGTCTGTAGATAATTAGAAGTACGGTCCAAAGGATCATACAACATCTCAATAATTTGAAGGTGTAGTATGCAAGTACTTGGAAATTTGGAGTAGATAAAATGTTCAAGTTTTTTTAATATCTTAAAATTAAATCTTATTCAATTTAAATGTATGATTTAATAATAAATAGTCCCTCAGTATTTTCTCTTATGATATTAACAAAATAAATTGTTTGTACAACTATATTAAAGTTAGTTAAAAATGTATGTTTATGTTTATGGCTTATGTTTGGATCCATAAAGAAATTCAAGTAGAAATATTTGTTGCAAAAATATGGTTTTACATTGCTTGAACTTGACTAAAATTCAAACTCTATTTTAACCCAACTCAGTTAAAAATGCTTACACACTACTAACAATGTATGTGTTTACTATAAAGAATTCAACCAGAAAGACCAATATCCTCTGAATTATTAAGACTTTGATTAGATTAATAACTTCACTGACAGCAAAGTGCAAATTACATAATCAATTTTTTAAACTGCATACATTTTCATTGTGGATTTCAATCTACAATATATATGTTCCTGACAATTAATTTACTTTCCCTGATAAAATTATTTTTTATTTTGAGGAACCAACTTAAGAAATTGTATTTTTAAAAGGATCTTACTATAGGTAGTTTATTTCTTGATTTTTTTTATTTATTTTTTTGCAGATGGATGGAAGGATTGAGAGGATTGTGTTGACAAATTTTATGTAAGTTAGTTTATATTAGGTTTTTATATACAATACATACATACATACATATAAGTTCCTGTAAGTCTACTAATCAGGGCTGCCATACTACGCACCCGGAGAGCTGGAAAAACACAGGTAATTTTTTGTGTCCGGAAAAAACTCCGGAACATTTGTCTTAGTGCACCTGCATCATATTGAGGCTGTGCCCTAATTGACACAGCATGAGACACTAACATGGTCAGGTCGTTGGTAAAAATATTGACATGCATAAAAAAAAAAGTCAACATGTTCAAGTGTTATGTTTCAACACCAATCTGAACAAAAGATTTATAATGTTAATATAATGTATGTATATTTATATTTGTAGGACCTACACTCATGTGGAGGTACTACCAGGACCCCACCTCAACATAGTGATTGGGCCAAACGGCACAGGGAAGTCTTCAATTGTCTGCGCCATTTTATTAGGGCTGAAGACGAAGCCTAAAGTTCTTGGCAGGGGAGGAAATGTAAGTTAATAACACATATGTAATTTTGTTTTTATTGTAGGCTTAATATTCTTATATTACAAGTGAACGTTGTCCAGGGCCGTCTTAAGGCATTTGGAAGCTGCAGACCCTACTATTTTTTAAGGCACCTCTTCCCTTCCCCATTTGTAAAGCACATCCAAGCTTACCTTAGATCTGTTTTGCATTGACTGAAAATTTTTAAATTGCTGCATTCAGAGTTCTGGAGTCTGAACATCAAACCTTCAACTCGGACTTCTCTATTTTTCTACTGTCGACTTCACCTCTTTCATAGAAATGGCTAATGTGTATAAATTAGTAATAACAAATTTACTGCATTAAAATGCTCAAATACAGATTACATCATTGGAAGCTTCTTTGGCACTGTTAATGTAGGCCTATTTTTAAAATAAATTTGTCAAACAAACTTACAAATATTCGTCTTAGAAATAAAAATAAAAGTATAAAGTTAAAACCATATATTTTCCATATATTGTTATAATATTATAAGTTTTTATTTTGAAGCTGGAATAAGTACTTTTTGCTGATTGATTCCACCCAAAATTGCTTATGACTTTGACTCCACAGCATGGTTAAAATAGCTATTTAGTATTTTAGAGGCTGGGTATTAATAATTACTTGAATATTTGGTGATGGCATGGCTGTGAAAACTATAATTTTCTTTGTTAAGTAATGTAAATAATCCATGTGGTTTTTTTTTAATACACACAACAATAAAGGAATTTTTATTATTATTATTTAGCACCACGTCTTACTACTCGTTCAGGTTATACGCTTTAAGTACTAATTACGTTAATGGATTATGAATTGGTAAGGTTGAATTAGAGGAAGTGAACTCGCATTTGCATGGAGGGAGAGTGGAAAAAAGAAAAAAAAAAACAGTTCACCCGACCGAGATTTGAACCTCGATCTCCCCGTCCTCCGTAGTATAGCTCAACATGACTAGTGCGTTAGCCAACTACACCACCGAGGTAGGTAAAGGAGTTAATTAAATGATAACAATGTTGATATTGTTTATAGATATTATAATATTAGAAAACTAAATATGTATTCATCTAAGTCTGGGATATCACATGGAAGGAAAAAATATTTTAGGAAAAACATTTGTTGCCACATGGAAGGTTAGGTTTTAGTAGGTTGGAGTAGTTAATAAAAACAAATATATGATATATTGCATAGTTGCATATGGTACTTAAATAATTTTAGTGTCATGTTAGGACGTTTCAAATCATATGAATATTTATGTTCTTCTGTAATTTAGGTGCATATATTTTTACTTTTCTAACTTTATAAAATCAAGACACAATATTAATATCCCTGAAAAATTAAAATTCTTTGTAAATAAAATTATCAAGTAAGCTCATAAATTTATACAAATGTGTCAATTTATCAACAACAACAAAATAATATTTTTTTCCTTGCCTTCATGGAAGCATATCCCTTGATTAGTTAGTTAGTCAGTCACTTTGTTTCAATAATTCAAATTTTATGCTCATTAAAGATAAAAAAATCCAGCCTTTTTTTATGCATCTTAGATCATAAGTCAATGAGAATTCTTTTCACTCCTGAAAAAGAACGTCCTCCAATACAATTTGTTACCATCATTGATAAAAAAAATATTCAGAAACATATTTATGAATTTAAAGATGTATACTGCACCTGATATTGAGTCATTTTTAGTACATATCCATAGTTGATTGTTTATTCATTATTAAATTATATTTACCAAATAAAAAAAATCCAAGTTTGCATAATTATTGTACTTTTCTTACTAATCACCATCACACTGTATAATTCTCAAGAAAATTAAGTATTTAATTACATTAAAGTAATATCTACTATCTACTAAAGTTTTATTTACTAGAACAATCACAATCACACTATTAATGCCAATAAAACTAAGTATTTAATTACATTAGCGTTAAAACAGAATAATTTTTAATTTAGCTAGATTTTCAAAACGGGCTCACGCACTTCCACACTGATGTCTCGTTATATATTTTACTAAATGATCAATCATTATGTTGGCCTCACTGCCCAAGAAACCCTGAAACAGTGTCAATGTGGGTGTTTTCACCAAATCAACAGACCTAGAAGAAATTATGGCAGGTCACAAGTGCTGACTGTGGTGGTGGTTATATCTCAATCCACTCTTTCTACTGTGATACATATTCCAAGTGTCAAAGCTCCCCTCTCATATTATACACTTATGTCTAAAGCAATCCTTTATGGTACAGTACTGTACTTCAGGATATTTCTAATTATGTGGTTCCATTGCCACCCAATCAATCTCTGAACCTAAAAATGTTTTCTTTCCTAGTGTCCAATAGTTCATAAATATACTTTTTTTTTCCCCCCTCTCCTTTAAGAGGCCCTGAGTGAAGGTTCCTTATCCCCTCCATCCCTCAAACCACCACTACCTTAAGACGGCCTTAACATTGGTCGTCTCACACACTTTTTGGGCATATAAGTTAAGTCATTAGAGTTACTTAAACATTTTCGAGAGTCCAGGGTTTGATTTCCATTGAAGGTCTAAATCATTTTGTAATTATCAGGTTTATTCCACCCGAGTAAATAGTAAATATAGTTTGAGTTCTGTCCTTTCTCAACTCTATCCATATGTTACTTATTCTGTTCCCTTGGATTAGATAGATTATGCTAGTACTAGTCATCACACTATTTTTTAAAACATGTATAGCTCTATTTCTCCTAGAATTAAGGGAACACACTGTTAACAACTTTTACTAATATTAAATGTGTAAGCCTAACTTGACTATGCACATAAGAAAAACAATTTCTCGATGTTATAAATAAAACTTATAATTGTGATAACCTTGTCTTTGTTTATTTTAACTTAAAAAAATATCTCTTAATTGAACTAAATTTGAGCATTCATAGGCAACTTCCAAGATACCTCAAAGTCATATTTTTTTTATCGTTCGTCCCACCATTTTGAAAGCAATTCAACCTAAAACATTTGTTACCGATACATTTTTCACTTTACTCCAGTTAAAAGATTGATATTGATTAGGGGGAAACATTTTAATATGGATGAGTCTTTTGAATCCTCAAATAGGACTACCTCAAATCCTGATGAGAATTAAAAATATTTTTTATTAGCATCGCATCTTACTACCCATTAATTGTAATTGGTTATATAGCTCTTACACTGCATAACAGAGGATTATCCCAGCATTTATTTAGAACAAACTTAAAAATCAAACTCCATACCATTAATTTAACACTTAAACTGGATGTATGATTTATATAATGAATGGATTATGACAAAAAAAAGTTAGCATTAAGAATTAATATAGCATAATAAACCTCTGTTAATTATTACAGGTTTTCCAGCAACCTGGAAATCAAGGAATTTGCTTGGTCTGGAAAAAGTTAGGACATTTGATCGAATTTCTTGAATTTTCACATATTCACTAAAAGAATATGCAACTTTTATTTACTATAGTTTAATAACATATTTCCTCCAGTTAATACACATCTCAAATCTATTTAACATACCTGTCCCAGTTGAGCGTGTTAATCTCAATTCTCTAAGTCAACTTGTGATTTTCAAATTGCCTTTTCACTCCTCTACAACATGTCTCTAGCCAACGCTGAATCATGGTTATGTGTATGTGCAAGAATTGATAATATTATAAGAATAATAAACTAAAAAATATTGTGTCTCACAACAATTTTCAAGATGTACTGGTGTAAGGTGATCTTTTAATGTCTCAATATTATCTCACTGAAATCTGACTTAGATCACACTATCTGAAAGGCCATCACTTTAGGTTGATATATTTTAACACCTCATATTATGACATAATTTCAGAATAAGATGCTCCAAAAAATAGTATCACATTAAATTGTAATCTTAATAAAAATAATTTGGTGTCTCCTGGGCAGCGGTACATTAGTACTGGCTAATCTTTCTGCAAACTGAGCTACAAATTGATGTAGCCCTGACATGCTGCTGTTGCTACTGTCGTTATTGTTGTTGTTGTTGTTAATTGATCGCACCGAGGATGACAATTCAGAGATCACTTTAAACAACATATAATTTGGTAGGATCAATATGTTCAAATATTTAGGAACAGATTTAACCAATAATAACTATAATCAAGTTGAAATTATAAAAAGAATTATCAGTAAATTCATGCTATTACTGATTCACTAAGTTGTTAACATGTCATCTGTTGTCAACACGTAAAACTCGAAACATAAAAATCTATAGTTTTATTGGTTATTGTAAATGGCTGTGAAACATAATATCTTACCTTACATGATGAAAATAAATTTAGGGTGTTCAAAAACAAAGTCTTAGGAAAATATTTGGTCCTAAAAGGAATTAAGGTCATGGAGAATGGAGGTGGTTACATTATGATGTGTTACATAATTTATTCTTCACCAGACATTGTTAGGTTAATAAAATCTCTCAGATTGCGATGGACAGACTATGGAGCGTGAATTAAATAATATAGAAACATGTTTAGGGTATTGACTGGTAAATCCATTGGGGAGAGACCATTGGGAAAACCTAGATGCAAATGAAAGAATAGCATATGAAAGGACCTGAAACAGTGTATAATTAGGTAGACTGGATATACCTAGCTTCAGACAGGGATAGTTGATGTACTTTAGTGTGGTGATGAACTTTCGATTCCTAATGCCATAGAGTAAATAAGTAAAGTAAATCTCTTTTGTTTGCAATATGCTCTAAGATTTAGATTCAAGATTTGGAATTTATATGTAGAATGAAGATTCTTATTCTTAAAAGAGTAGAGAAGACCCAACTCTTATATTAAAAGTATTTTAAAATACATTTTTTGCCTATTTAAATAGTCAATTATTTCATAATAAACAAACATCTTCTTGACATTGCTTTAATATTTTTTTCTTTGCATTACTCTGAAGTATTTATAAACATTTAAACATATTCAAATGTCCATTCCTAATTTTGTGTTTCTTTTAACATAGCTGACCTCCTTTGTGAAGACCAGCTGCCCTTCAGCAACAATTGAGATAGAATTGTTGAATCTGCAGGGAAAAAATTATATAATCAAGCGGGTTATAATTGCTAAAGATGGATCATCCAAGTGGTTCCTTAATGGTGATGAAAAATCTTCAAAAGAGGTAACTCTGCTTGGTTTATTAAAAATTGGCTATCATAGAAAAATCATTTTAAAAAAAGTAGGAACATCCTCTCGTTCCATACAGACACTGGCATTTACAAACTAATTTTAAATGTGTTTTTTTTTCTTAGAAGCACTTATCTTAGCATATTTGTATATTTTTTCTCTTTAATTGTTTTATATTTAAGGCCTTTATTATAACAAACAAGTGTACGGTGTAGATGTGTATAACGATGTTTCCCAAACTCTCACCAGTCGTGTACCCCTTTCAGGACCTTGACCTAACCAATATAACCCTTGCAGTGCTTCATAAAAATGGAAGCAAATACCTGCCATAAATGTTTGTTGCCAATTTTAATAACATAATTTAGTGGTAAGCTTTACATAGTCATGACATCCCATTAAAAACTACTCTAATATATTTATCAGGCTTATTATTGTCGGAACATATTTTATGGCAGGTAAAAACTTACTGGTGTATCACATACCCTTGGGGGTAAACGCAGCACAGTTTGAAGTTAATGTCATGTTTTTATATATTTCATAGGCCTTTTTTTTTATCACAAGAAAGACTTCATTTTACCTCATTAACCAAACTACAAAAATATAGAATATTAGTTTAATTTTATCCACAAGTGATGAACCAACAAGTTTTGTGTACATTTAATTAAATATGTTTGTGAATTTTCACAAATTAAGTTGTTTATACATTAGGGTAGGAGTAGCATCCCTTTTACTTGTGTAATAAGATTTCTGCAAATCAATTTTCTTAGGAAGAAACATATTTGACATCTAGAAACATAATTAGATATACGTTCATGTATTCATATGTCAAGATGATGTGTGATCTGCAGCTGTCACTTATAAAAAGTATCAATACCTATAAAATAATTATAATAATATAGTACTGTGTTATCATTATTGACCGTAAAAAAAATATATATATTTTTTTTTTTTTTTTATTTTTTTATTTTTNTTCAAGTTTCTTCCTACCAAATTCCTATTATAAGACTATTTGCCTCTCTTGTTACAGATTGAGGACTTAGCAACAAAGTTGAAACTCCAGGTGGACAACTTGTGCCAGTTCTTACCTCAGGACAGAGTCCAAGATTTTGCCCGAATGGACCACCATGAACTTTTGATCAATACTATAAAATGTGTTGGTGCGTAGAGCCTACTCATGTTACTTAAAATATTTCACATTAAATATAAGATTTTAAGGTGATAATTGCATTAAAGCAGGCGTGGCAAACTAGTTTGATTATAAGGTTCAATCGAACATTTAAAATAATAAGGGGGCTTTGTTTAAAAAAATATTTATACTAAGTAAAAAGAATTCCAGCTTAGTATCTTACTATTACAAAAAAAAAAGAGTAGGTCCCGTTTTAAAAAATAAGACTGACTAACCCTATAGTTTTGTAAGAACCATTTGAAACCTTTTATTTGCAACAATTGTGTTAGTCTTAGATTTTAAGTCTTATACCAGTAATTGTTGACAAGTGTTTCCATAAGTCGAGATCTCTCAAGTTTTATTGGTAAGTTTCATGTCAGAAAATAAGTGCCAATGTACGTATGTGCTGGCAAACATTGCACAAATTTGGAAATTGATCCATGTCTAAGAAAAAGTACAAATTTGGTACACCAACCTCACATGCCAGAATTCTCCGAATTTTGCTTAGTTCCCAAATATCACATACATAAATGTTGTATTTCCTGATGTTAATAAGAATAGGACCTCATTGCATGATGGTTCATTGTAAGACCTGTGGACCGCACAAAATTATGGATTGGGCTGCGAGTTTGACATGCCTGATCCGGAGGGGGAAAAAAAAAAATATATATATATATATATAAAGTGAAGGAAGCAATTAGAAACTGATTTATAAGAGTTAAAGAGAGAGTAATGTCTACCAATTGCACTAGCAGTTAGTCTAAACATCCTAGATTGACGCTTAAATGCCTGGGTAGTCGAATATCTTACTAGTGTTAAAAATTAACTACTCTCGGTCTCCATAGATAGGAAAACTGAGGTTTGAATCCCAGTCAAAAGCACTAGATGTGGGTGATTATTCTGTCCACATAAGTGCACTTCCAGCTTGAATTCTTACCCGCTTCGGTGGCTGCGTGGTCTAATGTGCTACTTTCGTGTTAGAATAGACTGCTGAAGACGAGGAGATTGGGTTCAATCCTGGTTTTGTACATTAAGAGTGGGTTTTCCTAAATGGTCTTCCACTCTCCTTCCACACAAATACAAGTGCACTTCCTCTCAATTAAACTGTCTTAATCCCTAAACAATTAGTGTAATTAGTACATAGGTGTATAACCTGAATGGGTAGTAAGACGCAGTGCTAAAAAAACTGAATTCTTATTTCTATCCCTAAGATTAAGCAATTAATAACTCTTTATGGGAAATGTAGAAATTATAAAACAAACCTGTGTTCAACAAAACAATAAAATTAAATATCTATAAATTAAGTTTATTATTTGTAAGCAAATAAACAATTATGCCTGACTTAATTAAAATATTTTAAAATAACACAAGATAAAATTATAGAACTGATTAAATCAAATACAAACTTTAGCTTGTATAAAAACAAGATAAAATAGTAAATATGAGACTACTTACAATAATTTGAGATGAGTTGCCTTTTGTCCGACACCTTAACTCAGTCTGTAGCATGTTTGTTGACTGAACTAAAGGTTCCAGATTTGATTCTTGGCATGGCCGAAAATGTTATTATTGGCGAAATGTGGGTTTACCCTTTCACACTGATGAGTTAACGGCAGGGGACTGGATGTGTTGCCCGTTCTAGATTAAAGTTAGTTAATTAGTAGTATTAGCACCGCATCTTACCACCCGTTCGGGTTATACGCATTTACGCTAATGTGTAATGGTAGGGTGATTGTGAGATGAAATGGAGGACCTACAGTTTAACGTGGAATCTAAACCACGGTGGAGGCCTGGCATTCCCCACATTCACAAGATGTCTTGTCAGAGGTGAAGGAAGGGTTTGGTAATCAGATAAATCTGTGCCGGGACTGAGAATTGAACCTCGGACCCCAGCACAGAAGTCCGACACCTTACCCCTAGACCGCCAGGTCACCTTAAGTTAGTTTATAAGTTGTGTGCTGATATAATCAGTCGGTTCAGAGAATGTATGTTAAATACCTCAACAATGGGGGAGGGGAATGAGTTGCTCTTCCCTAATTACCTCTAAATTAGTGGATTTCCCCCTCCTTCCGCCCCATGTTTTCCCCATATTGAAAAAATATTATACTGTTCATATTTACGGTATATAAATTTGGAGATTAAATATGACCTTATATGAAAGCGTTAAGTTGCAAAACTTTACAGATTTAATATGAAATTTACATAACTTTTAAAATTTTTTATTCATTTACTACAAACTTTTTGTCATACACCTAACAAAAATAAACAAAGAAAATTGAAAATATATTTGTATTTTTTTGGCTGCCAATATCCTTGCAGTGTAAAGGGTTTGTTTTTTTCACCTGGAATTATATCAATTAATCTCATAATAAATATAGTTTAATTTTATCAAACTTTGGAATTGCCTATTGTTATCAGGCTCAGATGGCATGCTAGAGGATCTAGAGCAGTTGAAAAAATTTCGTAAAATGGAGTTGGAACTACTCGGTGATGTCCAGCAGCTCAAAGAACGGCTAGGAAGAGAGCAGCAACTGATTGCAAGGTTTGTTACCATAGTACAAGCTATACGATTACTATATTAAAAATGTGATTAACGTTTTTATAACTAATTCTCATAAATCATACAACTGAGGTTATCAATCGATTATTAATTTTACTATAGCATTATTTTACAATATGCATTTAAAATATGAATATTAAAAATTGTGGTTTCGGAATTGACAGGAATGATTTATTTTAAGTTTATAAGTTGTTATTGTTGTTATTATTATTGCTCACTGGTAACCTTTTCTTATTTATTTTCCTAAACCCCCAAACCCCAACTACTGCCTACTGTTAATTAATATAATATTTTCAAGTTTTTATTTCATAAATATAGTTAACACATTGACTATTTAAAATGTTCACATTTTCAATTTCTACTTCAATAGTGTCACTACCCTATCTATCTCATCCAGCTTTGTTTTATTAAGTGTTAATTGCTATAACTTTATAGTTGATGATAAAGGTTTTGCATTCAATGCTTGATTGAACTATAGTCAAATCATCCTCATCAACTGTAATGATGCTGATTTGTACCCCTCTCATTTATTAAAAAAGTCATTGATGAAGTGCATTTTTCTTTAAGTATTGTATGTAAAATATTAGAGATGGGTTGAATCCACTATTTCTTGAATCCGAATTTACATTTTATCTTCAAATCTCGAATCCAAATCCTAGCAAATTGTTTGAAATTTTAATGATTTACAAATAGACCTACATTACGCATTATAGGCCTAAACTGTAAATTAAGATTTATTTCAATCATGTTCTCAATTTTTATCAACTCCAACCACCCCTCACAAAATACAGGTTAAAATCCAGCCAAATTAAACAATCTAGACCTATATTAATCTTTAAAATTTGAGTGTCTTTTAGTTGTTTTTAAAAGTGTTGTTAAAATGAGTTAAGCTTATAAAAAAAACATGTGAAATAAACAGATTAGGACTAGTTATCATTTGATCAACTTTAATTCTCATTGAAGGATTATAATTTATTTTATTAAGATAGCAAAAATAAAAATACAGATATTTTTAATAAAAACTAAAACAATATGCTTAACATTTAAACATACATTGGAAATAGTGAACTCAATAATAACCAAGAATGTTTTATTATTATTTTATTATGTATCCATTATCTATCTTTGCGTAGAAAACAAGAAATATATTCGATTCTTGCAATATATCGATTTCTAAGAATACATTCTATTTAAAACACGAACATATTTTCGACTACAATATGTTCATTTCCACTTTATAAGGCAGGACTAAGTTTGAATATTTTTACAATTACTTTAATAACATATTTAAAAAAATAATAAACTTCTAGTTAAAATCAATTTAAAAATGAATAATGAATTAACAAGTCATTATTTGATTCTTAACACTCGAGAGCGCTTACTAAGTTATCAGATTACCTGAATTGATTTTAAACAAATAATCGATATAAAAGATATGTAGGCCGGTAGGAATAAATAAACAGTTTTATTGGTGTTTGACGAGTGACAGTTGATGAAACCCAACAAAATGTCTAACTTAAGGGTCTTATGCAATAAATTGGGGTTCTTTGCATAGTTGTAGATAATTAAAACCAGTTGGTTGGTAAGAATTAACAGTATCTTTATCTTAATCATCAGTCAGGTGAGTAAATATAATATACGTCATGGAGGCCGACTTTGTATCGTGTGTAATGGCTGCTGACTTTGTGTCATGTGTAATGTGTTCTTATTTATGTTTAAAAAAAGCTGTAATTTGTTTTATTTATTTCGAGTTTATTTGTAATTCTAGCTTTGATTTTCAGTTTTTGAAGAGTTTTAATGTGTTCATTAAAATATTTACAAGATTGTTTGTTAGGGGAAAGTTTTAGAAGTGAGCATGTGCCGAAATGGTCAAGTCCAAGTTTCTCATAGAGGTCGGAGGGTAGGGTACTAGGCACATAAGATTTTCCACACCTAACAATATATTTTTAATAATGAATTTATTCATGCTAATCTCTTTTGTCCGACAAAATAAATATTACAGATTAAGTTGTGCTTTTCAAGTAGGCCTAACTAAGTAATTTTTGAATTCAAAATATTATGCTTTGTTTATGAGGTGAAATATTCGACCATCGAATCCAGTAAAACACCGAATCCTCGAATATGTGTCAGGATTCAGTGGATTCGAAGATTCGAGTGACCCATCTCTATAAAATATCCTTTCAATACTTTATCCATGGAGAATCACACACTTTTCATAACTGATGTCAATATATTGCACCATTAAAACTTATGTTTTCTTTCAAAAAATCAACTTCGTAGTATTTACCAAAAAAGCAAGTGACGCTAGCTCCCTCTACTCAATATGAAGCTAGCCCTCACAGCACCTATCGCCAGCATTCTTTCGATTAGTTGGTTTTGACACTGGTCGTGAGAGGTCCAAGGCGCAAGGGGTAGATCATATATAAGCCGCTTATGCATATGAATACACAGAGTGCCGGTAGCATAAATCTACAGAGAGAGTAATAGCATAATACAGTGAACACCATCACACAAGAACTTTATAATCAAAGACAGTAATATTCAGTGCCAGTAAAATATATAGTTGTAACATAACAGAAAAAGCATCTGTAGTACGACTAAACTGTATCATATAACATTAAATCTTCAGTGCCAAAGATAAAATCATTTTAATAAATCGTGTGCAACATTAAAGGTCTTATTTATTCAATTATCGTAATAATTGGCGCTTGATCACGGGGCTATAAATACCAATTTTCTCGTAACTAATTCCGTAGAGTGATAATTGGCGCTCGATCACGGGGCTATAAATACCAATTATCTCTTAACTAATTCCGTAGAGTGATAATTGGCGCTCGATCATGGGGCTATAAAAACCAATTATCTCACAATACAAATTCAGTATGCAATTATATAACCGCAATTCCGTACCGCTTTAATTAGTGCTCGATCATGGGGTAATTATCAGCTAATTAAACGATATCACTTCAATCAGAGACATTGCTGACTCATAACGCTTTAATCAGCGCCCAACGCGGACCAATTAGAACAATAACACTATACAACTCTTTCCAGCCTGCTTCTGGGTCAGTTTAGTAAAATGCCTCCATCTTTCAATTTCCACCATTCCTCCTCTAACCCCTTCCATTATTCTCCTCTCACTTGAACATTTGCTGTTATCTGCTCCTCCCATAACTTTCTTGGTCTCCCTTACGGTCCTTTTTCTACATAATTCATCTCCTTCATTCTCTTTGGTATTCTATCCTTTTCCATCCTTATTACATGACCATACCATCTCAGTCTTGCTTCCTCTACTATCTCATGTACCCCATATACCCTCACTCTTTCCTAGATAACTTCATTCTTAATCTTGTTTCTCCTCGTGACAGCTAACATGTAACAAGTATTATTTGGGTAAAAACACTGTACAATGACCCAGCTGTGGTATTCTATTTATAGGATCCAAGGAGAAGTGGACAGCCTCAACCAAAGGGAAAGCATGGAGAAAGATCTAACCAGTTACAAACAAAAGCACGCCTGGCTTTTATATGGTATGAAAAGAACAGACTTAACAGAGGTTAGTATAATTCACTGTAAAACTATGTTCACAATAGTTTATATGATCATATGAAGTTGGAATATTTGTTGTAAATTTGTTTTAGCTGAAGATAAAATATTCTGTCTATTTATATAACTTTAGGTTAGGGGTGGTCGGGCAGCAAATATTTGTATCGGGTGGGCATTACAAAATTACACTCTGGCATGTGCAGATTCAGGTGGGCATTTCATTTTGCAAACAACTTTATCACAGGCCTATAGAATTTTAAATCATAAGCCAAACAGTCTAATTTAATTTTTTTTAAAGATATAAATAACTTGGTCACAGACCTATTAAATTTCAAATTACAAGTTAAGAGTCACAAAATGCAAAATGGCTGTTTCCTATTTAATGTCCATTTGATGTGTACTTTCATATTTATATCCTAACAAATCTGGCTAGTAATAATAAATTTTAATAAATGTAAAGAAAACTAATTTATATTAAATTTTTGCAAGCATGGGGCCTTCAAATCTCAATGTGGAAATGTTGAATTTGTTATGTTGTTGGCATTGACAGAGAAAATTAAATTGTAGGAATCTTGATTTTGCTATGCTGTAGATTTTTAACCTCTGAGAAACATTATTGTAGTTTTGTTGAAAGCAAACATAATAATTTATGACTTAATAAAAACAAATACCTACCTTTGTTTAACATTAATTTTGAATTGAAATAATGCCATTATTAATATCAATTAAACACTATTTTTTCAAAGTTTGAATTAGAGGCTAGTGCTAACATAGTATTATATACTTACCAGGCTTTTGAGAGGCCCGATCAAAATACGGGCATAAAACAGACTCACTCAACATTCTGGGATTTTTAGATGCTCGATTTATTGCCCGAAATTTCGGATGCCCGACCACCTCTACTTTATTACTTACTAAATATATTTATGAAATGGAGAAGCTTTATAGTTGTCCAAGCTGGATTTTTCCAAAGCCATGTCAAAGTTTTCTAATCCTCACATTCCCTCTTTGAGTTTATAATATCCATCTCCAACATGCAAGTGTAACTAGTTGATCTGTGGAGACGGATTAGCCTGGAGCACTAAAGAATCAGTTCTGAGCACTCGCCCCTTTCAGAATTCATGCAGAAAAAATATTTCCTGTTTCAAGACTCTGGGCTCAGAAATTTTGGGAAGTGTTCTTAAGTTTTTTTAGTACTGTTTAAAACATTGGGTAGTTCAATCTAAACACATTCTTATATTTTGTATAGGCTAATTGTTTAATAAATTATACCTAAATGTATTGTCTTACTGACAGATAGAAGACAACTTTAAACTAAACTAAACATCTATATTATTATTTAGCACCGTGTCTTACTACCAGTTCGGGTTATACACTTTAAGTACTAATTATGCTAATGGATTAGGAATTGGGAAGGTTGAATTAGAGTAAGTGAACCCGCATTTGCGTGGATAAAGAATGGAAAACAATTTAGGAACCCCCCACCCCCAGTTCAACCGACCGAGATTCAAACTTCGATCTCCCCGTCCTCAGCAGTCTAGCTCAACACGACTAGCGCGTTAGCCAACTACGCCACCGAGGTGGGTCTAAACATCTATAAATATGTATAAAGAAAGGTAAACACAAGCTGCACCCTGCTTATAAACTTACCAGATGATCATGTTGTTTACAACATCTTGTTCAACAACTAGGGGAAGAGGGATCTTATGGTAATGACCTCAAGAAGGTTGTGGGGAAAATATGATGTGGCCTTGAGAAGGGAGGTGGGGATTATGACATGTCCTTGAGAAGGGAGGAGGGGGTACGTATGACATGGTCTCATGAAGGGAGGGGATGGGAGATGTATGGTGTAGCCTCGTGAAGGGTTCGGGGGGGAGGGGGGGGTGACATGACCTTGTTAAGGGAGGCAAGTAAGTACATATGATGTCATTCCAGGGAAAGAGGGAAGGACATATATTGTGGGCTCAAAAAGGGTAGACGATCCCTATGATTTGACCTTGAGTAAGCAGCTAAAACAGGTGGCCCGCATGACTAGTTGCATTGGATGAGTGATTATTATTCTTAAGAATATACATTTATGTTCCACAAGACTCCATTTTGAATTAAATATGCAACTTTATTATAAAATGTGAGCCAAATGATTCCCTAAATATATTTATCTTTTTAAAACAACATTAACCTAATTTAAACTTTTGGCACCATGCTTCTCTTTTATATTCCTTTATTTGTAATTAGGATTAATGTAAAATAATAAAAGTAACAAACTAATTCCACTTTTGTCACTATGACTCATTAATATTCTCATATTTTTCATTAATACTAATGTAAAATATAATCTAATGGTTACCCTTACCTGCCTTGGTGGCGTAGTTATCTAATGCTCTAGTTTCGTGTTGAACTAGACTGCCGAGGACAGGAGGTTTGAATCTCTCTCGGGTGAACTGGGGGTGATTTTTTCTAAATGGTTTTTCATTCTCCCTCCACGCAAATGCGGGTTCAGCTATTATAAATTAAACCTTCCTGATCCTTAACCCATTATCTTATTTAGTACTTAAGCAAATAACCCGAACGGTAGTAAAAATTTAAGGGTTTTTAAAGTTAACAAAAGGAGCTAAGTTATTTATCAATTGGTTTGTCAACGAAAAAGCAAGTAGTTTTTCTGAACAAAAAATTTACTATCAATAAAATTATTAAATCATATAATATGTGTATATTATTTTATCAATGCGTCAAACAACCTGTTCGATTTTAACACATATGTAGGCCTACGAGCTACCTAATGTTTTTAAGGATGAAGAAGGTTGAATTCTTCATAACTAAAACGTTTGGTTTGAATTTAGAGAAAGTGTACTCACATTTATTTGGAAGGAGGGTGAGAAATCATTTAGGATAAACACCTTTCTTAATTTAAATTTCACTGTTCAATTTAAAATATAACATTTCACACACTCCTATTTATTTTATACTTTAGAGCCAATACCGAAACAAATTTATTTGAAAGCACTCTTTAATTATTATTTATGAGTAAAGTTCATATTCAGATATAAATACACTCATACCTTAGTTAAATACAATTTGATAAATTCAGCTTTATCATTTCAATGTCATTTTTTTACATAAAAAGGAATATAAAATTATAGCAAACATAAAAGTAGAATTTAAATTCTCGAAGCTAACCCAAGATCGGGTAGTATTTAAAATTTGTCTTTCTTGATTTTGCCCTTGGTGTATCGCAATACAAATCTCACCCAAATAGTAATCCCGATCTCGAACCAAATCAAAGATGTCAATCTTGCACACCCCAACTGGTCTCTGAAGTGTTTGTGTCTAGCTCAGAGACTTCAAGTAGACATTTACCAATCAGTATTATAATTATTCAGAGTCCTTTAATCAAGATCTCACATAATTCACAGTTTCCCATCATGCAGTTAGGTAAATGCTGGTGCATTCTCACTTATCATCATCATCATCATCATCATCCTTTGAATGGCTTTGTGTGTAATTTATTGTAGGAAAACTATTCTTTCACTCTTCTTTGGAGCAATGTTTCTTCTACTGTGGTACGTGGGCCACCGGAGTGGTGTGCCAGACAGGACCAAAGGGAAAAGATAAATATCATGCGAAATAACTATAGTACAAGATTGACAGACTAAGTTCGCTAAGTCAACAATACTTTGTAACACAAGTAGTGAAATGTGCATAATGATCAGTCACAAACAAAAGCTGTAATTACTGCTTGATAAATATCTACTTAATACATTAATAAAATTTACATCTTGGAAAAGGGGACAGGTAAGTAGTATATTAGGTTGGGTGGTCCAAGTATGCATCATACGCCTATCTAGTGGTCCGCTATCTAGAAAAGTTTTAGAAACACTGCCTTAAAGGGTTGCTTTAGATTTTTACTAACCTTTCTATTTTCAGTTGAAGCAAAAAGTTAAAGAAGCACTACAACACAAGAAACAACATGAAACAAGAATTGCCCCATTTGAAAAAGCTGCTCAAACAGATGAACAAAACTTAAGGCGATTGCAAGAGCAGTTGAACCAAGAGGTAAGTTTTTTAAATTGATCAAAGACATCAAATCATGATTAAAATATCAGAACAAAAATTACATTTTCTAGAATAGCCTCAGTTCTCTCAATTTTTCTGTAATTGTATTTACATAGTTGTGTAACATTTTTTTAAATACATAATAAAGTTTTGTTAATATATTTAACTGTAAAGGTGGTTGCAATTATACTGTTCTTAGATTGCAAAAGCATATACTACTTCAATAAGTTTTAATGACATACTACTTGGTATGGCCGATTAGTAGATAAACTGACCTGCACAGTTAACTCATTCTGAAGGTTTATAAACAAGTTGGAAAACCACAAATTGAATGGTTCATAAATACAATCTAGTTTTACAAAATGTTAGTCTCAAAGAATAATTAATTGGGTGACCTGGTGGTCTAGGGGTAAGGTGTCAGACTTCTATGCTGGCGGCCGGGGTTCAATCCTCGGTCCCGGCAAAGATTTATCTGATTACCAAACCCTTCCTTCACCTCTGACAAGACATCTTGTGAATGTGGGGAATGCCAGGCCTCCACCGTGGTTCGGATTCCACGTTAAACTGTAGGTCCTTCATTTCATCTCACAATCACCCTACCATTACACATTAGCGTAAGTGCGTATAACCCGAATGGGTAGTAAGACGCATTGCTAAATAATAATAATCATCATCATCATCATCATCATGAACATTTTCCAGCTACTAGATGGGTCTCTCTGTAAGACAATCCTTTTACACATATCCTTTCTCCTCATCACCTCTCCTCCTCCACAATGACCCAGTCTTCTCCTTTTTTCTGCACTCCCTTCAGCCACCTGTGCCTTGGTTATCTTCTTGGCCTGCCCACCACTTCATTATCTTCTTTGTTATCTTGTCCATTCTACTCACATGACCATACAAACTTAGTTGGGCCTTCTATATCCTGTCCTGCACTGGCTCTTTAACTATTCCACTTACCCTTTAATATCTCATGCTATCCATTCTTGTCACTCCTATAGTATTTCACATGATTGAATTATGCTTTCATCCCACTTTTTGCCACCCATGTTTCCACTGCCTATGTCAATATTTAGGGGGGTGCGAAGGCCACTTTTTACATGTGAAGTGAAGTTGAAGCAAATCTTGAAACTTGCGAAGAAAAGTTGAAGTTGGGAGTCAAAGCTACCAAGGATTTTTATTGTTGTCACTTAACGCCACTTTTAATTTTTTAATTTTTTTCTATATCTTGTCAGTGACAAGGACCAGGAAGATTTCCTTATTTGTCACCTAAGGACTATATTAATAACTAATGCACACAGGCTTAGTAACTTGTCAATTAAGTTTTATCCTGAAAATTGAAAACCGAAACTTGGACATGGGAATCGAACTCGAGACCTTTGGCTCGATTCGGTTTTGATTCCCATGTGCAGGTTTCAGTTTTCAATTCTCAGAATATGATATCTAGATGGAGTAATCCTCACTAAAAAGCATAAATAATATCTTTGACTATTTGATTCCTGATTAAGTTTTAATTTTTACCTACATCGTGGAGTTTATAATATTACTTAGCAAACTTTACATATGCATGTCTTTTTATCTGCATTTCTCTGATAATAATTATAAATTAAATTACGTTTTTGTTTCCTATTTTCCATATCAGGCATTTTGAATACTAAATACAATGTGAAGAAGCTATGAAAAACTTCTGAGTCAAAATGCATTGTAAATTTGTCACAGATAATTCCAAAGAGATAGAATATTAAGGACCATACATTAGCCGCGAGCTACAATGATAGCACAACTAAAGGGCTTTCTCTGCTTCATACCAATGATCATGGTGTTATTTCTTATAGGTATTTTTATTGCTTGACAAAATTATGTTGGCGATAGTGAATATAATATATTAACATTTACTAACCTGTTTTTGATCCATGCTTGTGTTGTGTTAGTTAAATTACTAGTCATTGTTAAAATTCTGTTTAGTAACTGTTTTAAAATTATCAGATATTGAAAAATGTAATATTTAGTAAGATTAAATTAAATCGTTTGATAATTTATTGGAGTTTTATCCTTCCTTCAAAAAAATTTTCAAATATGCGAAGGTTATTGTAGATGTCGAAGGAGATTTAACCTTCGACTTTTTGAAGCTTCACAGTGACCTGGTGGTCTAGGGGTAAGGTGTCAGACCTCTGTGCTGGCGGCCGGGGTTCAATCCTCGGTCCCGGCACAGATTTATCTGATTTCCAAACCCTTCCTTCACCTCTGACAAGATATCTTGTGAATGTGAGGAATGCCAGGCCTCCATCGTGGTTCGGATTCCACGTTAAAACTGTAGGTCCTCCATTTCATCTCACAATCACCCTACCATTACACATTAGCGTAAGTGTGTATAACCCGAACGGGTAGTAAGACGCGATGCTAATAATAATAACAATAACAACAATAATAATAATTATCATTATTATTATTGAAGCTTCACACACCATTATCAATAATGGTACATGTTACTTTATGTAGATCACTCCTTTACACTGCCTCAGCACATTCTTGTTCCAAATTATACATTTCACATTTTTGAAAAAAGCTTCTGCTTGCTTCCCCCTCTCACTGATTTCTCTTCTGTTTCTTCCACTTTCCTTTATCACACTTCCTAGGTATTTAAAGCTTCCCACTATCAACTACTCCCCTCCTGTCTCTCTTCTTTGTCATAGTCGGCATCGTCTCACTCTTCCTTACAGTAAACCTCATTCTAGTATGAATAATAAATATCTTACCTTTGAAAACCAAATAACCGGTTTTAACAAATATAGCTTCTGAAGTTAAAGAATTCTAATATCATCTCTAAGATTTGAGAAAAATAATTTATGATGCAAATATATATATATATATATATATATATATTTAATTGATGCCTTGCTAAATTCTTATCGGATATGTATAATCTCCATTTACATTTTACTCATAGGAAATTAGCATTAATAAAACATTGTCATGTTGAAAATAAATAGCAAGGATTATTAGATGCAAGAAGGTGAATTTTCCAGTGGAATTTTGGAAATTATGTGGCTTTTAGCAACATCTAATAGTGGTGCTTGCCACCAACATTAGTCTGTAAATATTGAGCATACCATACGAAGTATGATTTAAACAAAAGATGGGTCGAATCAACTATTTTGTAAATATTAGATCTAAAATAATGGTAAACAATAGGTTTATTTTACTACATTATTTCTTAAGCTGATATAGAAAATAATCTGACACTTTATCTGTCGGTAATGTGTTTGTCTACCGAGTTAAGAGTACTGGGTTCAATTCCCTACATGGCCTAAAAATGTATTGTTGCTGAAATGTGGGTTTATCCTTTAACAGTGATCAATTAACAGCTGAGGACTGGATGTTGTGCCGGTTATAATCTTAAGTTATATTATAGGGCCTATGAAGCTACAACAGGCAACAAGCCGGTAGTGGAAAATATATGGCTTGAATAAAAAAAATTACCCAGGCTACAGGCTGGAAACAGTGATGATTTTATATATATATATAACATAGCCAAAGTAACTAAATTATAAGAGGTTTTGTAGTATGGCTGCCTTTCTTATAACATTTATACAATTGGGCGGTAAATAATTAATAATTTCTTTTCACCCAAAATAAATAAAATATGGCTTCACAGTAGAAACATAGGTAGCGTTCACTTTTCTTCACATGGTGATATCAACCGTATCAATGGGCAGTATTAAGAGCTCTAAAACAAATTTAAATTCAAAGTTTCCTTGAATTTCAAGTATCCTTATGAATTCAAGGTATTAGAAGTTTTAACGTCATTGTATGATGATTTTTAGTTAAAATATACTTTTTTCAAGTTTTTTTTACTAAGGGGCAGAGAACCCACACAATACATTTGTTGTTCTCTTGAGCTTTTTAAACCAATGATTAAGGACTTCATCAAGTGCCTCCAGTCAGTGGCCAAATGGTCTAAGGCGTCACTCTCATGTTAGACTGGCCTGTTGATAACAGGGAGATCTAGGTTTAGATTCCCAGTTGAGTCTACTGAGGCGTGTTTTTCCTAAATGATAGTCAGGGGCTTGCATGCTTGTGTGGCCAAAACTGTGTTGGGAAAATATTGCATGTAAAAAAAATCTAAAAAGTTGCATCCACAGACTTGTGACAAAATGTGGAATATATAAATTTCACAATAGTTAAATAAAGTATACTACGCTTAAAATTGGGTTGAATCCACTATTTTACGAATTTTAATCTCCAATTTACCTTTAAATTCTGAATCCAAATTCAAATTTTGGAAAAAATTATAAACATAAGAGAAAATATACATTTAATAAATAAAAGAAAATACAACTAGTAACTAAATGTAAGATTTTTTCTTATAATCCATTAATTATAACATCCATACATTCAGTTAAGTGTTAAATTACTGGTCTGGGTCCTGGTTGTTAAGTTCATCCTATAACTATAATAAGGCTCTGAACCACCAATAACCAGTATTAGAGCTCTAAAACAAATTTCACTTGAAAAACTCAAAACTTTTTTTAGGAATTTGAGGGTCCCACCTGTAAATATGCTATAAATTGATGATTAGTTTTGCCTTTATTTTAAAGAGTTGAATTTAGTATACAAATACAATAACGATCTTTAAACTTTATTACAAGGTTTAGTTATATTTAAGGTCGGATAAAAGAGTATAATCACATGAGATCCATAAACACACTCGTTAAAATAGATAAGGAAGAGAGATTCTTCATTCTGATACCTTATTCCAGGCTACATTAAAGCAAAGTTATGTGTATGTGGATAACTAACTAACTGTAAGGTCATTTTTCTATGAAATCATAATTTACTCATAATCATCACCATCATTCGACATTTCCATCTCTGTGGGTCGTCTGGCACATCTTTTTCAATTCCTGTCAATCTTTCCAAGCTTCTCCCTCAACTCTGCGTCTCTAATCAGCTCCACATAATTGATTATGCATCATAAACTTTTAGGTGAGGTACAAAGCTGGTTCACTAGATAACATATATATCAAATAAATAAAGGTAATCTTTTTATTCCATAAGGGTTTATGGCAATTTTAAAGATGAGTTGAATCCACACTAAGAATATGATAAGAAATAATATAACCTATCCACTTCAGTGGCTGAATTCTCTAAATCGCTATTCTCGCAGTAGAATAGACTGTCAATGACGGTGAGATCGAGGTTTGAATCTCAGTTGGGTGCATTGAGGGTGGTTTTCCCTAAATGGTTTTCTACTCTCCCTCCACACAAATGTGAGTACACTTCCTATAAATATAACCATCAGCATAATTATTACATAAACATATAACCTGATTGGGTATCAAGACTCGATGCTAAGAGAGAGAGAAAAAATATAACTTAATAGTAGAAAATATAAATAGTACCATATTTACCCAAAAGTGGGCCACAAATTTTCCCCTAAAACAGCCTTTATAAAACCTTTGGTGCAGCCTATCTTAAATAATATGTAACAAACATTGTACTCTTGAGTACAAAAACTATCTTTTATAAAAAAATAAAAACATGTACAAATCTGTATATTTGGCTTAAAGAAAGAATTGACCTTTCAATGATCCAAGTACCTCACTTTTGATGTTAGAAGAAGTTGCTGTATTAATTCGTTTTTAAATTACACATTGTAGATCATGATTGAAAAAGTACCTATTGGCTTGGTATGACTAAAACATAACAAAATCTTAGTAATAAAACATGTAAATATTATAGATATTAGAAAATCTAAAGAAAAGAGGGTGTATTTATTTGATTACTTTTAAAATAAATTCATTTTCAGACATAAATAAATTTTTTTCATTTCAAAGTGATCATATTTTTAGGGTGCAGCTTATTTTTAGGTCAAAAATTGAGAATCCAATATTTTCTTGAATCCTCAAATATCCTTAGCGGTCCAAGGGTCCAATCCATAATTAATTTACACCTTGAGGACATTTTTCGTGGGCTTTAAAATGACCTCTTAAAATCCTGTTTATATATTATTTTCTTAATGTGACATATAAATATTAAGGTAGACCGAATACATATTTGAGCCACTGTACTGATTTAATGTATGTTATCTTGGTTTTTTCCAAATACTTTATATTTCTGATTTGTATTGATATATTTTTTATCAGTTTCGACTAGTGGAGGGGAAACGTCAAGAAATGGACAGGAAAGTGAGAGATGTGCAGCTCACTGAAGGTTCATTAGAAGATGAAAAACGTCGACTTAATACAAAGTTGAAGGAGCGGGAAAAATTATTGAACGTAATCACTGATTTAGAAAGAGGTTTGGAAATGCTTCGAGATAACCTGGCCCACCTCCAACAGAAACAAGGTAATCTTTAATGTATTTAATACCAGAAATAAACTTTATTTTTAATTGTTCTAACGGACATTAATGCAAATCTGTCTACAGGCTTCATAAGCTTTCTGGCAACTATGTTATACTGATATCTTTTACTTTATTTTTTCAGAAATAAATCCTGCTGAGCTAGAAAACTTGAAAGCCAAAGAAATAGAATATAAACAAGTCAAATCTAGTCACATGTCCAATGTTAGCAGGCTAAAAATTAAGAAAATGGATTTGAAGCATGATATTCCAGGTGATGTCAATTTTACATTGTTTTACTATATATCTCCATAAGGAAAACCTCTAATCAACTTTTTGAAATATAGTTTGTTTAGGCCTATGCAGGAATAAGTTTTTGACTTCGAGAAATTCCCAAGTGGGACGTAACTCTTTCCAACGAGAACGAGACATGAAACAAGGAAAAAATTAAAAAATAATTGTCCACTAAAATCATAAATAAATAAAATATAAGCAAGGTCTTCCCATTCATTCCAATAAAAGATCAAAATAATTTGATAATAACAATAGAATCTTAGGGCAATTTAATTCTGATTAGGGTCGGGAAAAGAGACAAAAACTCTGATTAGGTTGCAATTTAGAGTACTGAGCAGTAAATTTGTATTCTCTAGTCTAGTAGAATTTTTAAAGAAAAAAAAAGTACAAAAAATGTGTGAATTAATCTATTTTTAAATGGTAATTTTTCCTATTAAAAACTAAATAATGTATCTATCATGTGTTGCGTTGTGTTTTTATATAAAGTAAAATAAAAATCCTAGGCATAGTGCAACTATTATAATTTTGTATTTTTTATAAAACAGTTTTGGTGTGAATATAAATATGTATGAAAAAAGTGCACTGAGCAAAAACATTTTGTAATAAATAAAATGATAGAATATTAGGAAAATGGTAGAGCACAATAAAGCCACTAATAGACAACAATAGCTGCATGTTGATAGCTGCCACCCATTCAACACTAATAGATCCATCCCATACAGTCTTGCCATACTAGCTCACCACATCTCCTTCGATCCAGAAAGTCGTCAAAATCCCCTTGAAAACCTTAAAGAAGCCTTTAGAGAGAGAGAGAGGATATTCTAAACCTCTCTTTAATAATCTACTTCGACTAGCTGAAACTTCACAATCGCCCAAACTTGATGTTGCACCAAGCCTTACCAGGTAAACAAGGGAATTATTTTAACTAGATTGATAAAATGATTATAATAACAACAATAGATACACAAAAACATAAGATAGTAGTTTCAAATTAATACTGTCTTGTCATAACACTGGCAAGATCAAATGCAGTAGGCTTGAATAGCAATGTTCAATAACAAAACAGCTGGACTGACGCCAACCTGCGGTCAGGTGATTCTAAAAGAAAAACAGTGAGGTGATTATAAACAAACGTTAACTGGAAATGATATACATATAGTATTGTTAACACATTTATAATTTAAACTAGCTTGCTTGATTGGGACTTAAGAAAATTCTTTAAGAGACATTGTGTAATGAATTGCAATAGAAAGGTTTGTTAATTACATTGGTAGATGGCTAACATACAGGTGTATACACACAATAGTACTATGGCTGGTCCTTTCCCTATTGGTACTGCCAGAGCATTCAATAGTACATGTAGTTAATGACCTACTCCCTGGGGACAACACTAATTTAAATCATACAATACTAACACTCAGCCCATAGGTGCCAAAACGGTTAAAGAGGAAAAAGGTATTATCTGCGCGGAACCTGTATAGAAACAAGCAGAGTTCTGCGCTTTATGCACCCAAGCTAATACCACACGCAAAGCGTGGCAACAAGAATGATTCAATACATTGAACACAGTAACCCAACTAGGTCCTAGAAAAAGGATAGACAGCCTGGTTGTAGCCATAAAAACAAGTGTGTAGTCTTAAGGACTCAAAAGAGAAATATAGCGCTTGTTGAGAATAGCAACCATTTGGACTAAGTTCTTATTACATCTGGAGCTCAAGGCTCTTATATCGAAGCTATATCATATGGATATAGGAAAAACACGGCCGCTTGGACCAATATAACAAGTCTGAGGGACTTGAGCAACACTAGAGTCACTGTGACTACATCCACAGAGTTGGAATAATACAAAACCAAAATCTAGTCACACTGACTGAAACAAGAAGTCAAAATAAGTATAATAGTCTCCTCGACTTTACTAAGTCTGAAATAAACAATAAGTCAGATGGACTTATTAAATAAACCATTTATAATCTTTCAACTAAACAATAAGTTAGATGGACTTATTAACGTCGCCTCTATACTTAGGAAATCGGAGAGGATATTCCTTGGCGGCGCGGCGGTGGGAACCATGTCCAATATTCCATGGCCACCAGTCCTTCATGGAGAGGTTATTTCTCAGTGGCGCGGCGATGAGAACCACGCCCAATACTCCATGGCCACCGGTTCCTTCATGAAGAGAGGTTTTCCTCGGTGGTGCGGCGGTGAGAACTACGCCCAATACTACATGGCCACATCGTAGAGGGGAGTTCCTTCTTCCATGACGTGATGTGATAGAATAATATAAAGTAAATCTGAGAGTACCTATTTGATACACTTTCTCTGACTAGAACGGAACAAAAAAAAGAAATAGAAAAAGACATAATAACACAGGTGGTGATAGGATGGACTAGAGCTTGAGAGGTGAGGAAAAGGGGAGGTTTGAAGACATGCTGCCATGACAGTGGCGCTCGAGGGTCGTGGGAGCGAGCCTAACTTAGTTATAGTTCTTTTCTACGACTGGAGATTTAGTACGTGGATGTGTTAGGACGCACACTGTCGCCATTCGTGTTGAATATTTTGTTAGAAGGCATGTTGGCTTTATCCAATCCCATCCAGCCACGATGAGTAAGTCTTGAAGCATATTATTCCTGAGCGTATTAGCTTTAACTATCTTCTTTGGATTCCACTATTGTAAGTTTAGTATTTTTATGCAGATTTGTATTATTAATATTATTTGTAGTATTTTCTATTGAAAGTACGTGGATCATATCTGAGTCCATCCAGTCGTTAACAGTAGGTTTTGAACTTCGTATTTTTACATAACCTAATTGTGTAGGTGTCAACTTTACATGATTGAATGCTACACTGAAAAACCAGATATTATACCTCTAGTGACTACCCAGGCAAACAAAATATTAGCGTCAGGTTTTCACATATTGGAAGCATCCAGCTGTACCAACATTATTCTCAAAAAAAACACCATTCCTTGTGTATAGACAGCCTCCATCACTTAGAAATCTTCTGGTACACCTTAAACCCGAAACTAAATTACACAACCTTCATTCAACCACAACAGGGCTCTTAACCCTGTAACAAAACAGCTTGCAAAACCTGCCAAATACATCATCCAGCAGTCACTTTCTCAGCAATCACCAACTCTATTAAACCATAAAAGGCAGTCACACATGTGAGTCCAGTAACCTAATTTACCAATTAGAATGCCAATAATATATTGCACAATATATTGGTCTCACCACTGAAACTCTTATGTAAACGAATTAATGGACATTACTATGACACCAAAATTAAAAATCCAGAAAAACCAGTATCAGCACACGCCTCCAATCATAACCTCAACTTCGAGAACTGATACACTATCAAGGTGTTAAACTCATTAAACAAGACACAAGTAATATGTCTCAATTAAGATGATGGGAACTGGCACATAAATGGATCACAAAGTCTAGAAAACCACCCAACCTAAATATTCGCTAATTTCAACCCAGAGGTTACACCAGCACCACCTACCTTCCGTAGAGTAATAGAGAAAAATTCAGAGAATTTCAACTCCACCAGAGAAGTTTTCATCCTTACCATTCAAGTTAGTGATGGGCATAATCGAATGATTTTAAGAATCGAATAATCATTCGATTCTTTTAAAAATAATCGAATATTTACTACTTCTAAAAGTAGCTACTAGTTGCTCATTTTGCTTTGTGCTACTATTCTCTTCACCCTGCTGTCGAATCTCCCAGCACACATTCCTTTGCAGCTTATCAACACTTTTCTATTACTGCATTTATTTCCTTGTGACAATGTCAAAGATCAAAGTACAGCCACAACAAAATACTAAACAGTGAGAAAAAGTAAACGCATTTCTCAAATAAGTAGCTCGCAGTTAATCTAAATACTTTTGCGTACGATTAATAATTAAATAAGGAACATACGTTTCCCTTTGTGTTTTTAAACACAAAGTCGAAATATTTTACCCTTTAATATTTCCTAAACTAAACATAACAAAAATATATAAGCTTACAATCGTAAAATTATTTCAGTGAATAAAATTATAATACGATCTTAATATTACGGCCGGGCAATATTTTATTAAATACATAAGAAGTATATACTTATCTACTTAATACATTTAAGTCAACGTTAAAAAAAATTATCTCTCAAACCATTCGTGCTATATGCGATTAGTTAGTTAGGAAGGTAAAATTTTAAGGAAATGAAAAAGAACAATCCACGTAGTAATCTAGCAAAATAATCGAATCATTTTGTAATTTTCATTCGAATTATTTTTGGCTGTTATTCGATTGTAAACTGTACAACCACTTAAACTTTGTATTAAATTAGCCTTAGAATCATTCGAATGCGTAAGATCGATTATTGTGTAGCAATAGGGACTATTTATTGAAAATGAACCTAATAGAAATGAAGACCTGTATAGAGATAGCCTGGAAACATTCATAATCATATGGTCGATTTTCCTCAGTACTTCTGGCAAGGGTGGGGTAAGAGAAAGAATCGGCCAGCTCGCGTCAAGTCAGCTACTGTTTTCATTCGAATGTTTTTCTCATTCGAATTCTTTTTTAATTCGAATGATTTTGAAAGAATCGAATGAATCGATTATTCAGAATAATCGAATGAATCGATTCTATTCATCCGATTCTGCCCATCACTAATTCAAGTTGGCATCACTGGAGACAACGTCCTGGTTACTCTAATTACTACTACTTCCTAAGGAAGATGCTAATAATAATATCAAAGTGTGTGTAAACATGTGTTAGTGTTTTTACTTTTATTTGTGCTCTGCCATTTTCCTAATATTCTATCATTTTATTTATTAAAAAAGTATGATTATAAATAAATTTTAAGTAGAGATTTTAAGATTGACTAAAAAAGTTCTTAGATAAAAAATTCATTGTGTGAATTTTAATAACTACTTACACAATAAAACCTCAAGATATTCAAGCTAATCTGAATTAATAAAAGTGATCCACAATATTGTCCATAATAATATTTTTTTAAAATCTCTGTTGAGCCTCGTTACCTCTTACATTACAATTACCAAACCGCTTACAAAAAGCGCTGTTGGACTTTAACAATATTAGTTTACCTAATTATTATTTTCTAAAATAAAAAAGCAAATGGATGCCATTCCAATTAATATTAACCTAGGAGATGTGTGCTGATGCAAAATAAGTGTGGTCAAGGTGTATTTTTTGCATGATTTGATATTTAAAAACCACTTATATAATTATTTTCCATCAAACACATGTTTATCTTCTTTAAAACTACTCAGGGATAAATATTATCAATGAGTAGCCTATTGTGAATGGTATTTATTGGCACTCAATAATTGTGTTGACTAAGTAGGTAGCTGTAAAATAAAAGCTGCTGAAATTTTGGGTATTTGTCTAATTAAAGCAAGATAAAGTTAATTTAATTTAACTTGAGTAAATTAATAATATTGTTATTATTTATTTAGCACCCAGTCTTACTACCCATTCGGGCTATACGCTTTAAGTATACTAATTATGCTAATAGATTGGGAATTGGGAAGGTTGAATGAGAGGAAGTGAACCCGCATTTGCGTGGAGGGAGAGTGTAAAACCATTTATGAAATCACCATCCACACCCCCCAGTTCACCTCCGACCGAGATTCGAACCTCGATCTTCCCGTCCCCGGCGGTCGAGCTCAACACGACTAGCGCGTTAGCCAACTACACCACCGAAGCGGGTTATAATATTGTTAATTAGCATTAAATACAAATGTTTTATAAGTTATAAATCTTATTTAAAAGTGAGAAGTAAAACAAACCAGAAATTTAAGTGTAATAATTACACACACACATATATATATATATATATATATAATAAAACACATATCTATTGTATGCACCTGGACATTTCTTTGCCATTTTTGTTTTAATTTGAAATTTTTGTAAATGAAAAGGTTTATTACAATTTTTTATATTAAGATTATTACACATTAAACCATATTTTGTCTATTAAATAAAATAATAATAATAATAAAGACAACCTTTCACTTTCACAGAGCTAGTTTATTCAGATTTATTTTGTCTAGTAAATACAAAAACATATTATTTATTACAAATTGTTTTTGCTCACTACACTTAATTTCATATGTCATATTAAAAACATATATTTTTAAAGACTAGCTCTCCCTTTCACTGAACTAGTTTATTTGGGTTTGACTTGTCTTTAAAAGTATGATTTTATGTTTATTGACTATTCATCCAAACATTTTCTACTCCAGCATCACTCAAATAAGTGTACTCGCAATCCCTTATGATTTAAACCATAATTCAGCTTAGTGCTCTATTCCAGATACCTTCCTGTTTTGTTAATTTCTGATTTTATAAAGTATTAACATAATTTTTAGAATAGGCAGTGATAATTTAATATTGAAGCATTTCAACATTAATAATATTATGTATGTTTTTCCAGCACTGGAAAATAGAAGATTAAAATTCTCAGATGTGAGTGACCAGCGACTTCGTAAGCTATGTGATCCATCCAGTACAAATGATGTGTATAAAGCAGTAATGTCTCTTCGTCAGAACAAGGGACTGTTTCAAGGACGCGTGTACGAACCAATAATGATGTTGATAAATGTAAAAAAATCCCAAAATGCAATTTATCTAGAAAATGTGATCTCATACAGAGATTTAATTGCTTTTGTTTTTGAAAATGCTGATGACATGAACCTATTCCTTACCAAAGTAAGAGCTGAACAACATCTGTGTGTTAATGCGATTCAATCCTCTTGTGAAGAAAAAGTCTTTAAACCAGAAATTCCACTGGATAAATTAAAGCCACTTGGTTTCCACAGCTATTTGTCAGATTTGTTCACAGCTCCACCTGCCATTTACAATTTTATTTGTGAACATTATAACGCACATAAAATACCGATTGGAAACGAAAAAGCCGAATCTCAAGAAGTCTTACCTAAAGAAATAAGAACCTTTCTTTCTACAGATAAGCGTCAGGATAGGTCAATATCTAAATACTCTGGTGAGTTGTTATGCAGGCAAAACAACTTGAGACCAGCAAAGTTGTTGAATATTTCTGTAGATGAGGAAGAGTTGGCAAGAATTGACAGTAGAATTTTAGAAATGAAACAGGCACTGCAAAATACAGATGAAGAATTGGAACAAATTGAGACGGAGGTGGCCCAAGTAGATAAAAAATTAGAAAAGATTATTCAGAAAAGACATGAGCTGGAAGGACATGAGCAGAAAATAACTCAGCTCAACAACAGGATACGTGCTAAGGAAGATGATATTCGGCGCTGTAGAAGAGAGCTAGAGTCTGAAGAGCAGATTAAGGAATCTTACAACAGAACTGTAAATGCTCTTATCGTACAATTAACAGATTGTCAAAACAAGCGTTTCTTAGTATTAGGAGAACTACTCCGAATGTATAAAGACTACAAACTACTTAAGTTTGAAACCGAAGGAGCAAAATACAAGTGTTATAAAACCACTAACAAAGTTGAGGAAATGAGAAAAAAAATAAACACCTTTCAGATTCTTTTGGATACTGCAGAACGTGATTTGGCAAGTATGAAAACAAACTTGAGAGAACTACTCGAGGCAGCTAAAGCTTCAACCGATGGATTTACTCCAGCTAACCCCGAGTTTGAACATTATAGTGCTCTATTTGAAACACTTCCAAATGATGTGGTTGATCTGAAGTCAGCCATACGAGAAACTCGGGCCAAACTGAGCTGTTTGGGAGATGTGAATCCTCACTTGATTCAAGAGTATGAGCAAAGGAGCCAGCAAATTGCAGACCTAAATGGTGCACTTGAAGGCAGGGCTAATAAAAATGGCACACTGATGGAGAAAATGCACGAGATTAAGGGTAGGTGGCTGCCACCTTTGAGGGAGTTAGTAGAACGCATAAATAATAAGTTTGGCGAATGTTTTACTGCTCTTAAATCAGCAGGAGAAGTTGTCCTTGACTATGGTCAAGATGAAAATGATTTTGAACATTATGGTTTGCGCATTCGGGTGAAATTTCGCAGTGAAGATCAGCTGCAGAACTTGAACCGTCGACTGCAAAGTGGAGGGGAACGTTCTGTTTCTACAGCCATCTTTATGATCTCTCTTCAAGGTCTGTCCCGTGTTCCATTCTGCTGTGTTGATGAGATCAATCAGGGCATGGACAAAGAAAATGAACGATTGATTATTAATTTATTAAGTGCAACTACAAACCAAGCCAATTCTGCCCAATACTTTCTTATTACTCCAAAAATTCTTCCTAAATTGGAATATTCAAGAAACACACGTGTCTTGTGTGTGAACAATGGATGCCATCTACAAAAAAATTTAGTTCTAAATTTGCAAAAAGTGTTAAAAGGAAGATGAAACGTTCATTGGACTTTTTTTTTAATTTACACATAATATACCCTGTGCTAAGTTTATTTATAATCATCCTGTTTAATATAATAATTTAAAATGCATCATCATAATGGGGTAATCCGCCAACAAATTATTTATAGTCCTAGATAAATAAATCAACCAAATACATTTAAATTTATCTTTAGGATTAATACATAAAATATCTGCTCTTTAAATATTTACCTAATCAATACAATCTTTGTCTTTCACATTAGTTTTAAAATAATTGTTTTTTTATAAAAAGCCTATTATTTTTTGTTCTATGTGATTTGTGGTATTCTTATATTGTAGTGCAAGTGTCCTTTGTTCCTCTACACACAAGTTGTATCTTTGTTTTACTGTCTTATTTATTTTTAAAAAAACATTCAGAAGGGTTGTCGCATACATTTTAGAGGTATTGAGTCATTATTTTTAAAGTTACTAATTTACAGATCTTATATCTCCCCCCAAAATTTCAAATGCATATTCAAAATGCTTGTAGTATAACCTGTCACCATCAGCTGCAATACCAAAGGGTCAGAAGTGGGTCCCATCTTCCCCTTACATTCCTTAAGTTTGTTTTGATAGACTTCACAAACTTTACACCATAATCTACAGGCGGATGAGCTCGCATTCCGAGATAATCTCTTTTTAAGGAAATGTAGGCTTGTTTTATGGGAGAATTATTGCTAACCTTGTGTGTATGGGTATGTGACTAGTGGCGCCAACAAAATATAAAAATTGGCAATGCTGAGTAGTTGACTTTTTCTTTCCTGTTCAGTCATTTTAATAGAGAAAGGATGTGGGGTTGAATATTATTTTTTGGATTTGACTCAAATATATTAATTATATTGATTTGTTTCACTTTTTATTCAAACAGGTTTTTATACATTTACGTTGTGTATAGACTATGTATATATATAAAGATGATTTTTTTAAATCATACTCTTAACATTTTACTAAGTTGAAAAACTTTCCAGTGAACTATGTTAATTTAGTATTACCAAATATCTTTTGTTTCTTTGAAATAATTTTGTTTAAATAATATTTCCAAAGTTTTGATAGAATACTTAAATAACCTAATTTTACAGTAACTTTACACAAAAAGATATAATAAAACATTTAAAATTGTCATATTTAAAAAGAACAGAATAATCAAGACCAAAAGTTAATAGGCCTTATTGAAACAGATTACCTGAATTTAATAAAAGTTCACAGTTGAATTGAAAATTTAATTTGGACATGAAGAAAGGGTTGTTTCTATAACCAGGTATTAAAATTTTACTTTTTATCATCTCTATCCACCTTAATAAAATTAAAAAGCTGGAAATTTTATCAAAAGCTCTCTTGTGGATTGAATATGTTGTCTAGTTTAAAGGCCCATTAAATTTTCCACAATATGATCCTTGACAGGGTCTATAGTAGGATTCATACATGGAAAACCTGTAAAAGTTAAGGGAATTTGGGGTAGCAGGAAAAGTCAAGATTCAAATGAATTATAAAAAGTCACAAGAATTTTTACATATTTTTGTAATACTTTGTAAAATATGAAATAGAGAGCATAACCAAATGTAAACTGTTAGTTTTATTTCCAATTCAAGCAATCTTTATCACCTTTGTGAGAAGAACTTATTGGTAAAAAGGAAAACTATGAAATCTGTATTTGTAGATTTTCATATAAATCTTAGGAAAGGGGTTTGAAATACCTGGATAGGATCAGTAATTTCACAATTTTTAATGGAATCAGCCCTGTTTGAATGTGTTTAAAGAAATAGATGACTTTAGCAGAAATAATCTGGGTTTAAAATACATATTTGTACTTATTCATTACCCTTGCGAATATATTTTAAGGTTAAAAGGATGCCAGAATGTAGTGCCAATGTCTAAATATTAGGCCTATTTATTGTAGTAGGGTTATTAACGCACTTGGTATCTGATAGTTACCAAAGTTACAAATACTAAATATTCATGCATAAAGTCATTAGATATTTTGATTTTTGATATTTAGTATGAATGTTGGGGAAACTGGAGTTAGGAAGTGCACTACCACAGTTGGGAAAATTTCCTTCCATCCCATGGTCCCCTTTAAATTTACTTCACTCCTTCAAATTTTAAACCATATGGAGCTGAAAGATGGCCTTGGATCAAAATAGATATAAAAACAAACCGCAACTTTATAAACTTGGCTTAAAAGTATCATGTTTTTAGTTAAAAACTATAAAAAGGGGTTTGGTAAATAATATGACAGTTTTTAAATCTCCTTATTTTGACCAACACCCAATAAACTGTTGAGTGACCCGGGATCACTTCAAAATGTGATGGAAGGAAATCTTGAAAGTGGTTGTTTAGCGTCCTATTCTGTATGCAAACTGTTGAGAATAGTGTTATCCAAGTTATTTTAATGATTTTCCATTGGCTAAATAAAGAAATATATTTTGAGAATTGTCATCATTCGATTGAGGGTTATGATATCAGCCATAAAAATCTTATAGAAGCATTTAAATTTCAAAAATCTGCTAGGTGAGGACCACTCCAAAACACTTCAAAAGAATTTAAATTACCATAAAAATGTTAAAGCGAGAACCAATCTAAAATGTCAATAAAGGTTAGAGATGGGCGATATATCACTGACTGTGATTTTTTCACCGATACTCCCAGTTACTCGATCTCAAAAGTATCGGTGATTGAGATATCAGTGATCGGAAATACTCTATACTCGCAAATACTCCATACTCGCATCAGTTGGCAACAGTTACTCGAGCCACGGAGCTAGTATTGCTTCCTCAAGACACTCGAGTAAATACTCGCTTCGCGGCCCTTGTTATTCTTTTATTTTCTACCAGATAATTGAGAATCGACCTTATTGACTGGCATGTTTTACGTGCTATTTCTATTTAAAACACTTGATTTCGTAGAGCTCATTTTTCAAAAACAGTATGTTTTGCTTTCTTTTCTTATCAACTGTATGAAACATCTTAAAATGCATACTTTTGTATTGACTGTATATTAGTCAGGCAACATGAAACCCAGAGTAAACCTTGAAAGATTAGGTAGCTGTATGTCGATTGTCAATGTCAGTGCCGACAGGAAGAGCTTATGTTAGGCCTTTAAGTATCGAATTCCATTGCAAGCCGCCAAACACCCGAGTAATTAGTTTTTCTTCCAACCGATACTCATGGAAGTATTCGAGTAAATACTAAATATCCAATACTCAATACTCATAAATACTCCATACTAGATACTCGATACTCGGACAGCAGCTAAATACTAGCCTTCACGGTGGTTGGAAAGTGAAAAAATATCGGTCCATCAAAACACTGTGAACACAGGTCACAGTGAAAAATCACTGGTATAAATCACCGATATTTTAAAATCACAGTCACTGATATCGTAAAATCACGGTTTCGCCCATCTCTAATAAAGGTATCAAAATTTCTAACACCTGTAAAATAAAAATAAAGTACACATTATTGTTAACCAAAAAAGTTTGTATTTTATTACCCTCTCTTACTACCATGTAATTACTGTATTTGATGACAAAGACAGGAATAAAATGTACTACCCTTGAAAAATAAACCTCTTTCAAATAGCTCTAAGAATCAGCCAGGAATTAATATTTTACACGGGAATAACTGCTGCACCCCTCAGTTGAGCAATACCATTTTCAAAGAGCTTCCGAAGGCCATGAATCGTACCAAATATTATGGGTTAAAGCCAATGAAGAGTTTAACCTAGCTTAAGCCTAACTATCTCCTGTGGTTAGTTTTGTGAAATTTTTACATGATAAATTATACCATTTTTACAGTTGTAATATAGCAATTCATAACTTTTTTATAATGTAATTGGAAACAAAAGCATTCTCTCACAGTGCTCGCTTACAAAAAATAGTGCAACAAAATTTTCATTTTTTGAATGGAAGCTTACACATACTCTTCAATTAACAACTAAGCAGAAACATATTTCATGTAAGATTCCTTTTAAAAACAAATAAGAAAAAATAAACAAAAAAACATAGAACACAAAACATTGCTTATATTGTCTTTACTTATTCATCATCTGCCACCTCTATGTTCAGGGTTTTCAAGTGAGTAGTCAATTGTATTAGTTTATTATAAAAATGTACATGCTCATGTGGGATAATTTATATTGAAGGACTTTTTCTTATGTCTTTTTTCGTGAATGGCCACCAATGAAATGTATGGTTTCTCTGTAGGGAGTGGTGGTATCTTTGTGGATTTTCCAATCTTAAATAAATGTGTAGGTCTAATCCACCAATATACGATTATGCAGCTACATCCCCGAGTGTGTTGGCATCGTAGGTAAACATCATGAAGCTTGTAATGCCAAAAGACTGACACCTGATCTTTTGGATTACCTTTTCCTTGAGCAGCAACGAATAATGTGTTTTGCTTAAAATACTGTGGCCTCCAATGTTTGAAATTTAATCTAGCATCATGTTTAACTTCTGTTGCTATAAATGTATTCTGTTTGCTTGATTTAATTATCAGCTCAGTGTATTAAGAAGTTTAAGAGATTCTGTCAGAATGCCGAGTACAGAGCAAGCCCGGTACAAAATGTTTGGTGGTAAAACCACATGAGTCCGGGACTGATGTATTGTTCATTGGTAAAACTAAATGAATCCAGGACTAGTGTTGTTTTGAAAGTAAGACAAGATTGTATGATCCTAGATAATACAAATTATTATGTGGGCTGACATTATTTTGACAGGAAACGAAGTGTCTTCCCCTAGTCGGTGATGTAGTTACAATAAATCATTGTCGAGAAGATGTGGATGCTTGTGGTTTTATAAATTACCGATTCAATTAACCCAAACCTTGCTGACCATGGGCACAGTTACTCTTTCGAAGAAAATCCCCTGGAACCTCTAGGTCAACAGCTAGGAGATCTAACCACTACACTATGAGGCTGATCATGTGTAATAAATGTCAAGATAGTCTAGTCTGGTTAGCCATTGGCGGGTAATTTAGATTTCGAGTACTGAAGGTGTTTTTTCCTAAATGGCATCAAATCTCTCCATTCGCAAATGTGAGTGTATTTCTTCTCAATTCTACCTTGCTCCTTCCTACCTATTGTATAGTTAAACTTGGATGGTTATAAGGACACGGAATAAATAAGAACACAAGGCTGTGCCGTCTGACTTTGAATGCAGTCAGCCTCTGTGGTCATTGAGGGTAATGTGTTCGCCTCAGGTCCCGATGTTCTTGGGTTCAAACCCAGCCAGGTTCGACGAGTTTTTCTTGAGTTATAAAGACCCTTAGCACAAATTCCTTCAAAGGTGAAGTCTGTTCCATATCGAGTGTGGCATGTAAAAGAACCCTGGAAGGTATGTGAAAATACCTTTCCCAACAAAACTTGTAAACCCTTTCGCCCTCCCTCATAGAAATCCTTGTGTGCTGATATAACCAGTCAGTTCAGCAAGTATACGTTAAATACCCCAAAATAAATAATGTAAATGTACCATCTCCGGTTTCAAGATAATATTTACTTTCATGGGGATTTAGGAAAGCTATATATTTATGTTCTATCAGACTAAGTAGCAGGATGATTCACATGGTGGTGATAAAATGCCTTGTGCTAAATCATGAAGGAGTTAGTGTTGAAGTTTTGGCTTACCACCAGACCTGATCAAACGTATAAAACTAATAGTACATAATAGTGATGTATTAAGTGCCTCATGAGGGCGATGCCTAGAGCTTACACTCACCCGCAACAATAAGCATACCGACAAAGGCGTCACCCTTGTCTTGTAAGATTTGTTTATGATATGCTAAATCTAATTAAATTTTAAAAAAAACCATAACATGTAACTATGGTTTGTTCTCATCGTGTCTCAACACCTATTCAGACTCCATGATTATGGTGCGTCTACTGTAGCACCGAAACATGTCGGGATAATAGAGCAACTGTAAACAACATCATTACAGAAACATTAAAAGGAGTAAGGGAAGTTTAATCCTTATGACAGGACTTAGATAATTGGTTCTACGATGCTCCCTTGATTTTCATGTAATCTTAAGTAATTAATAAGTAGCTTATTATTTTTCTCATTTAACTCTTACACTTTTGTTTATTTTATAACCAGGCTTCCCCTCTCTAACTTCTCCATTAATTTGTTATGTAACCTGCCTGGTTTACCTCACTTGGATCAATCAACATCATTTGACTATCTTCCAACTAACTTTTTTCAATTACGTTTACAACTCATGTTATTTTGTTTTTTCACGTTTCAATTCATTTTAATTCTTTTTAGACTGTTTACATTCAGCATTTTTTTATTCCTTTTTATTTGTGTTATACTTTATTCAATTTAATTCTATTTTTTAGATTTATAATTGGCTTAAACTTTCATTCGAACCTGTAAATTTATTTTAATAAGTGAGTTAATCCATTTTTATTCATATACATCTTGTATTTTATTAAATTTTAATCTTAAGGTTGTTTCTAGTTAGTAACGTCTATTATTTTAATTTACTACTGTGTACATCAATTTTATCATTCTCCTTACTTATGTTTTATTGTCAAATATGCCAACCGTTTATATAACAACACTCTATTTGTTAACTTTTATACTCATATCATTGTATGTTTTATTTAATGCTTTGACTTTAATTAAATTTGTTGTGATGCATTAACCATCACTTTTATTACATTCAATTGTTGCATTTCATTTATCTGTATTATCAAGCATTATCTAAGTGTATATTATTTTTTAACATATCTTACACTCCTTATGAAAGAGTATTTTAGAATGTTTTCTAAAGTGTTTTAATTAAATTTTATTGAAATAAAATGCATTGCTAACGTCCATTCCTTAACGTACAGTACATACGTACTAAAATAATCTAAATTATTTGGATTTTCTTTTCTTTCCCTTCCCCCATACGTTTCTCTTCTAACCATACCTCACACCCCAAACACACACAGAAACTTATATTTTAGCACCGCGTCGTACCAGCCGTTCAGGTTGAACGCCTATGTACTAATTACACTAATGTATTAAGGATTAAGGAGATTTAATTTAGATGTAGGTGACCTGGTGGTCTAGGGGTAAGGTGTCAGACTTCTGTGCTGGCAGCCGGGGTTCAATCCTCGGTCCCGGCAAAGATTTATCTGATTTCCAAACCCTTCCTTCACCTCTGACAAGACATCTTGTGAATGTGGGGAATGCAAGGCCTCCACCGTGGTTCGTATTCCACCTTAAACTGTAGACCCTTCATTTCATCTCACAATCACCCTACCATTACACATTAGCGTAAGTGCGTATAACCCGAATGGGTAGTAAGACGCGGTGCTAATAATAATAATTTAGATGTAGTGCACTCGTATTTGCGTGAAGGGAGAGGAGAAACCCATTTTGAAAAAACTACACTCGGTGCACCCAACCCGGCTCAAATCCCAATATCCCCATCTTCGGCAGTTTAGTCCATCACGAGTGCAGTGCGTTAGACCACGTGGCCTCCGAAGCTGGTCTGAAACTCATCCTAGTACTCTAGTTTGAATCTCAGTCGGATGGACTTAGGTTTTATCACTAAACGGTTTAGCATTTTATGACTATAGACTTCCATTAAATTATTACTTCCTCATCCGTATCCCATTACTGTAATCATTCGGATAACCTAGATAGGTAGCAAAACTAGGGAGGAGCAACGGCTGACGGCAACCCCTCGATCATGCCTGTTTGGCAAACAGTATACATCTGAGTTGACAGGCGATCTCTATATTGGTGATATTAAATTCTTGACTTTATATTGAGTGTGATTATGACGATGTATCGTCTTAGATTGGTTTGTAAGTAGTATTCATAATAATCTAGATTATGATTGTTGTTATTATTATTATCACCGCGTCTTACTACCCGTTCGGGTTATACGCACTTACGCTAATGTGTAATGGTAGGGTGATTGTGAGATGAAATGAGAGGACCTACAGTTTAACGTGGAATCCGAACCACGGTGGAGGTCTGGCATTCCTCACATTCACAAGATGTATTGTCAGAGGTGAAGGAAGGGTTTGGTAATCAGATAAATTTGTGCCGGGACCGAGGATTGAACCCCGGACCCCAGCACAGAAGTCAGACACCTTACCCCTAGACCGCCAGGTCACCAATAAGCTAGAGTTTATAAGAATTATCGTTATTTATATCAAGATTATCCTTAGTGATATCTTATTAGAATACCTCCACCACAGTGTGTTTATCTTTACGTTTTAGGTGCCCCCGAACCCAAATGAGTGAATTTTACTATTTTGTCTGTTCCCGTGTTTGTTTATCCCTTGCCACAGATCTTAAACAGTTTTATGTTCCTTCAAACTTGATATTTAGATACTATATGGATATACCTACGGATTTTTTTTTCCCACCCTAAACGAATAAGCTAATGATTACTCTTTTTATTCAATTTGAAATATTTCAAAATAGCTTAACTCAAGCAATTTGGTTTAAAATTTTAAATTGTATTTATTTTACAATAAACACAAGTTTATATATTTGTTTTTTTCTTAATAAAATCATTTCATAATTGTTTACTAATAACCTATTTTTGAAAAAGTTTAAATATTTTGAAGATTTCTCAAGTGATTTTGTTCATATTTGTTATCTGGGGACTAATTACGTGATGAATAGTAATGTTTCTTGTTTTTTTTAATAAATTAATTTAAAGGTAGTTTACCTATGAAAAAATTTCACAAATCACCTTGAATATTTAGTTGAAAACTAGTATGAGAATTTTTTTCATTATAAATAATAAAATATTTTTATTTTTACAAATTAAAAAATATGTTGATGGTTATCTACAAATAAGTGTGTTGAAAATTTAAAATGTATTAAAATTATATTTGAACATTTTACTAAATATATACTCGTATACTAGGGGCCATCCTTTAATTAAGCAAGGCTTTTCCCCCATGATTTTCGACCCTTCTACCACCTTACCTAAGGGATCGTCAGATTTTCCATCATCCCCCTCTCTCTCTCTCTTTTTTTTTTACAATTTGGTAAATTATATTATTTTAATCGTTCAATAATTCTTAAAGTGAGTAATATGAAATCTTAGAATACTTTAATTGCAATAAAATTAGGTGTAACACAGTTTAAGTGAATAAAATATAAATGAAATTTTATTAGTTAATATATTTATTTTATGGCCATTTTTTTTTAATATTTCGTTTCACCATAAACATTAATAAATAAAAAAACCTTACGTAAGAGGATTCTGATTCCCTCCATCTCCTTGTAAGAAAACATAAGAAAATAATGAATACCCCATCCCCCCGAAAACCCTTACGTAATTTAATATGGCCTCTTAATAATGTTTATTGTGGTTAACAAGATTGTGGGCTTGTTTTTCTGAGGAAAACTTACTAAGGCGTAGTTTACTAATAATTGATTTTTAAAGTGTTTTCCTCAAACGTTATCAAAAATATCTTAGTTTATATTTAAATTTTGCACGATGTGACTGAGTCTACAGTCTAAAATTACTCAAAATAGTTTTTAGAGGCATCCAAATTTCAAAAATAAATCTGGGTGATAGCCATTTGAAATAGTTTCTAAATTAATCTTGAGTCAAAATAATTTGCAGGCGAGAATTATTTAAAATAACTTTTAGAGACATCCCGTTTTCAAAAATTTGCTGTAGTAGGACTCTTTAAATAACTTCCAGGAACATCCAATTTTCACAAATTGACTGAGGAAATGTCGTCGGAACCTCACTACCTCCCTTTAGATTTGTGATCCGAGCCCACCTAAAAAACTCTGCCCTTCTCTCCCTAGACAAATAAGGTTAAGCCACCACTGAAGTCAGTAGTTGTGTTATATTATATTGATGGCTAGCATCCATTTTAAGCCTTTCTTTTGTTCCACAAAAAAAACAGGTATTTTCACTGATACCAATTACCAAAAAAAAACTTTTTTTAAATGTATTATTTAATTATTACTATAGTGGTATCCGAAAGGAATGGGCCCTACTGTATTTATCAAGCTTGGTTGGATTATTTTTTTCGAACGTTTTGAAAACTGTGATCTTCCCCCCACCCCCTCCCCCCACGCAATCTTACTACCCTTCCGAGTTATACAAATTTGAACTAAACTAATAGGGTAGAATTTGTCAGAAATTTAACCTCATTTGCATGGAGGTAAAGTGGGGAAACTCCTTTAAAAATACCTCAGTAGACCCATCTGGAATTCGAACCCTTACTTTCCCGTCACCAGAAAAATAGACTAGATAAGATTTAGATAATAAAGTCTTCGTGCCCAACGATGGAGGATCTTAAAAACCTTTTATCGTTAGATATAAAAGAAAAATTGTTTCAATATGATGAGAAGTATCAGCCGTTCTTCGTACGGGTAGGTAAGACTATTAAACTAGGACGTTCATTGTTCACTTAATGGCTGTTTTATAATACCTCCTAGTATAATACACAACTATAGCGATCTCAAACTTACTAGGCCAATAAATAAATAACACTAAGTTAAATATTAGAAAATAAAACATTATTGATCTGATTTATATAGCAAATAACTGACTGCACAATTCGACGCAATCAAGATACAAGACAATATCTGCTTAAGCGCAATCAAAAGATGAGTACAGTGCAATAGTTTACATTTTTACAGAAACATATTGGAAAAAAAATCAAAGTTTATAAAAGATCATAAATGAAAATTAATAATATATGTTGGAGGAAAATATTTAAAAAGCTGGTATAAAGGTTAAACAAAGAGAGTAAATTAAATAATATACGTCGAAACCATATTGGAAATAATTGAACAACACAATCGCACAAACTTTATAATATTGTGTGTACAATATCTTCGAAAGGAATTTTAAAAAAACTAAATATATCGTCTTTATTTATTTTTTAACAGCGCGTATTACTAACCACTCGGGTTATACGCTCACATAATCTTGTTAATCACAATAAACACTCCTTATATGAAAATATTAAACCAAAATTTTAAATTGTTTAAATAATCTTAACAAATTTAAATTTTCAAAACAAGGTTATTTGTAAATTACACTAGTATTCTTATCAATCACGAAAAACTATTTCCAGATAGCCATTTTAAACTCAGTCTTCAAGGCCAATTTTGAACAATTTAAAACTTTTTATAATTTGTCCTAAGTATTATTATTATTATTAGCACCGCGTCTTACTACCCGTTCGGGTTATACGCTATGTCCTAAGTAAACTACTTTAAAATTTTACTTATTTTAGAAAAATAAAGATACATTCATAATAACGCCGTTCTCTTACGGAGTAGGCATAAAAACTGTGCATATAAAAAAAAACTCCATAACTATTAATCCACCCTTACTAACTTTCTCCACGCTTCCCTAGCCTTACATACATACTTCCTTCGCCTCTACAACATCCACACATTGGGCTATACATCCTCTTTTATTCTTAAAACTCTTAATGTTTCTCTTTTTCACACATTCATATACAACATGATTTTTGTTTAAACAGTTTTCCATTTATACTAAGGTGACAATCATTTCCTAATTCGTCCTTATCAAAACTACCATCTTAGTTTTGAGACATTTATACAAAGATCCAGTCTATCTGTCGCCGCATTCAAGCGATTTAATACAGTCTGCAAGTCACTTTCATTCTCAGCCATTAATACGTCATCATCTGAATACAACAGCACACTCACATTCAGACTGTCCATTTGTACACCAACAGCGTCCTCACAATAACTATCTCATACACTTATCCAATAAATACATTAATTCATTAATTTTCAGAGGATAAAAACTAAATAAAGAGAGAGTGACATAAACACACACTTTGATCCGTCGGATTATTTTGGGAGGGGGGGGGGG